>PVJH01002579.1:0-40979 GCA_004026705.1 Nesogale talazaci | reverse complement strand
GTATGAAATTTGTTCCTCTAGTCTACCTGGACTGACACAGCTGAATAGCCATTTCTTTTTGTACAATGACCTTGTATTTCTTCCAACTTCTTCTGTTGCTTGTTGAATCATTCAATATCGTGCCCCTAGAATCCATCAATATTTCAGCTCAAGTCTTGAATTCCTTCCATTCGCTTTACTCTTCAAGGGGTTGGCTCCCAAAATCCCAGAATTGCACAGGAGGCAGAATGGAGCTTTCATTTATTTCCTGCTACTGTAGCATTGAGCAACTCGCTCTGAGCTACTGCACCCAGTGGATTTGCCTGGGAAGGTTCTCTTTGGTCAAAGTGAATTTTTCATAAAATTAATTTCACTTGAACCTCTTTTTTTAGTGATGGCCATCTAGGAGACCACAATGAGGCTGTAAAATTGTGTTCCCTGCTCAGGAAAAAAAAAATTCTCCAGACACTGCTGTGCTGCTGAACTCAGAGTATAAGGACAGCACTATGGGGAAAACTCAGTATGCAAGTGGTTCTCTTGTTTCAGAAAAGGGGAAATGCTGATATCTGACAAGTGTCATTCTACGTGTCTATCAACTTTCCAATCGATTTAAAATGTTGACTTGTGAATTTGGAGTTCATTCCACTAGGCCAAGCTTTCTACTGAGAGGTTCTGAAAAAGATTGTGTAACTGTGTGCAACAACAACAAAAAGCCTGATTTGTGGCTAACAGTGGCTTGGTTTTGCCATCATGACAATGCACCTGTTCATGCAGTCTCTCGGTGCACTGATTTTGGGGGGGATAAAAAGCATGTCTCTCTTGCCCTATGTGTTTGTGTCACCTGACCATGCTGCATAAAACTTCTTTCTGTTTCCACAAATGAAAAGGGACATGAAAACAAAGTGATTTCACAGCCTAGAAGAGGTAAGAAAAAAACAAGGGAAGTGCTGTGAACCACCCAAACAGTTTGAAAAATGTTTCCAAGAATGCAATTGCAGAATTGAACAATGTATTAAATGTCATGAAGTGTACTTTGAAGGCAAAAAGGCTGTTCTATAAAGAAATATAAACATATAGTTTTGATAAAAAACGTTTCTGGAATATTTTTTGTAGGTAGCCCCTCATATATTCAAAAGTAGGCTTCAGAATCTCATGACATTCACATTATATTCCTTTCTTTCTCATGTTGTCTTTTCAAACATCTTGTGCTTTCTTTATGTGTGATGCTTATGATGCTGTCCCATCATTGAGATCTCTTCTATGAGTCAGAATGAACTCACTGGGCTTGATTATGACATTCCATATATGCTCAATAAGAACTGTCTTGAGCTGAGCCCCGGTGGTGTAGTGGTTGTGCGCGGGACTGCAGCCTACTGGGATGGAGGTTCAATTCCAGCAGTGGCGCCACAGAAGCAAAGGCTGGGCCTCCTATTCCCACCACCAGAGAACAGTGATGCCTAAAAAAATAAATAAAAATATTTTTAAAAAGAACTGTCTTGAATAAATCAATTTTTTGGAAGAAGAGTTTAAAGTAACAAAAATGATATGATTTTGTATCAAGCTTCTAAGATAGGTAAACATGGAAATTTTTATTCTTCCATTGAAGGCTGTTTCATATGCTACAAAGATTCTGGTAAGTATAGTCACTGACTTATAAGTCAAAGGATAAAATGAGTTAACACAGTTTTTAGGTCATGTATAAGATAATGTAATCAAGGTAATGAAAAGACTGAAATAAGAAGAATCAAGAAACATTGTACTGCATTTAGTAACCATACAAATAAGTTTTACGGAAGAGAGAGGAAAAAATAATACACTGATAGTTTAAATTTTCATCTGTAATTAACTGAAAAATCAAGAATTGCAAAGGCATTAAGGTACACAGTAGATAATATATTGAAAAGTTTCTATGGCAAAAATATATTATTCTCCCCATTCGTATGAAAGATCACTGTTAAGATGGCTTAAAATATTATTGTCCTAATATTTCTTTCAAAGCTCCTCAATGTGCAGTGCATTAAGCAATGGACTTCTAATTAAAAGTCTGGTGGCTTGAATCTAGCTGAACTCTGCTTGAGACAGATGAGGGAGGTTATTCCAGAACTGACAGGGTGAGAGTGAATGTGATTGGAAATGTTTCAACATTTTCGCCCTCTAACTCTATTCTTTCCTCCACTCTATTCATGATGCTAGGGAACAGAAATTGTAAGAGAATTGATGAAATTCCAAGGCTTCGCAGTGTATAATCATTGGGGCAAAGGATGGAGAGGGGCAAAGAAGAACTAACGTTGGGGCAAAAATAAGCATCTGGAGTCAAGGTTTTAATGTTCAGGTGTCAAATCTCTATTCAATATATTTTTTAAAAATGGATGAGGGTTTTTTTTGCTGTTATTCATACCTAACCTTTTTCACTTCTCTGTATGGCCTATGACCTTTGTCCTTGCCAGGTCTAGTATACAAGTGCTTTTTTTTCCCATTTGCTCATCCTTCTAGTATTTACTAAATTGCTCTGGGTGGTATATTCTGTGGGCTGAGCACAAAAACAAGTAAATACACCACAAAACCAACCCACACATGTCTCATCCCCTGATTCATTTATTTTTAGTATGGATTGGGTAAAGGTTTGCAGACAGGATCAGTAGTGTTATACTCAGTCGTTCCTACAAATTGCCACCCCCAGAGGTACTATTGTTTTTCCTTCTTCATTCTTGTGCTTCCTATTTACCTATCTTTCACTCGCTGTTCCACTGTGTCCTTGTGTAGTGCCTGCCCTTTGGTAGATTATTCTAACACAAGGCTCAATTCAGTTCCAACTCTGAAGAGTACTTACGGATCAATCTCTATTAGACAAGTAAGCTAGGGCTTCTTTTTGATTTTCAGATTTGTTCCACTTTTCTTTCTTCCACTCTTCCCATACCTGCTAATACTTTTATTGTAATACTTTTCAAAGCAATTGATGGTGGTAGCCAGGCAACAGATAGCTCTGGACTCAAGACTGTAGAGATTGATGTTTCATTTTCTGCTCTTCATTGGTAATTTTTTAAAAAAATCACTAACTGCATCTTTAATTCTAAGATTCAACGACAAAAATGTCACAAAAAATCTTTTAGGAATATATTCACATAAGACTGGCAATTATGAAATTTTAAATTTTGATTAAGTTTAATGCTAACTAAGCTACACATAAAAGTAGCTTCTTCTCATTCATTTTAGAAACTGAGGGAATGATGCTGCTTTTCCAATGTTTGATCATTTTCTTTCTATACTTGGAGAGACATTTTTTTTCTTTTGCAGTCTCCAAGACTACTGACCTTACCATAAAATAAGCCTTTTTAAAATATGCGTAATACATAGGAATCTTAAAATGTGATTTTGAATATTGATAATAACAGAATGCACAGAAGTTTCTCTGTATAAATACAAGAATATGATAAGTTGTAACTTATTGATTATGAAGAGTTGTCAGCAAAGATTCCAAACATAGACCTACAAGGAAAAAGATCTGGTGATCTACATCTGAAGATCGATCAATAAGATGTTCTGACCACAACTGTACCAACACCCTTGATCATGGGGCCAGCGCAACACTTGGCGGATTTTTATTCCATTGTGAGGACCATGACCATGTGTCAGCACGATCCAATGACAAGCAGTAGAAATAACATTCTCATGAACGGTAAATTTATTATGTCACTTAAGGACGCCTTCCTATTTTCACCTATTATCTGTAAATAGTAGACTACTCTGCTTTCGTCTTAATGTAGCACTTTAAATTCATGTTCCATAGTAGCATTTACATTATAAAGGCATGCTTCAGCTTTAATGGCACATATTTGGAGACTTAAGGAGAGTAACAGTACCTGTGCATTCCAAACTGTGAAGACCGGGAGCCTCCTGAGCAGGTATTGTCAGGCTCCGCACTGTTCACAGAGTGGATTCTGCTGTTCCTTTTTCTGCGGGGCGGAGACGGGGGGATGGCGCGGCTTTGAATGTCAGGAGCCCCACTGGTGTAAAGGATGAAGAGGGCGTTTGTTAGGCACTAGGTCAGGGGGTTCAATCCACAAGTGACTCAGAGGAGAAAGATGAGGTTGTCTGCTCCTGTCAAGACTTACTGTCGTATTGCTAATTATCTGTGTCAAAAGTCCACCACGCTTACTTTTGCTCAAAGTGAAAATGTTGGGGTTTTGTTTTGTTTTGTATGTTTGTTTTTTGGGCACTACTGCCCTCTGGTGGTGGGAGTAGGAGGCCCAGCTTTTGCTCCTGTGGAACTGCTGCTGGAATTGAACCTCCATCCCAGTGGGCCGCAGTTCCGCGCACAACCACTATGCCATTGAGCCTCAGTCGGAAATGCTGGTTTTGTCTAAAGGAATGAATCAGAGGGTTTCTTCTCATGCACGCATCACCAGGTAATGGCCAGTTCTTGCTTCTTGGTGGAATCATGGGACTTAAGCAGTGAAAATGCATACTGTACCCAATCTTCCATACTCTTTACCTAAAACCACTTATTTTCCTGAACATTGGATCTAATGCAGAGGGGAAACACATACACTAACTCGCTCACTCACTCTCTCATTCACTTATATACACCAGGGGATTCAGACTTACAGCACTCACCTTGTGTCACTGGTTCTGTGCTCCCCACAGTTTTTGATGGCAGGAGTCTTACAGGAGAGACAGCCAGGTCTTCCTTCCATGTGACTGGGGAAGCAATTATACAGTATTTGCTTTACTCCATCTGTTTTTTACTGTTGAAAGCAGATTGAATAACACAAATATTTTTAAGCAATTCATTCTGACACTGTTCATTTTTAAGCAATTCATTCTGACACCGTTCATTTTTAAGCAATTCATTCTGACACTGTTCATTTTATAGAGGGGATTTTGATTTTAAGAAAGTTTTATAAATCGTCACCATCATCTCATTGAGATTGGCTTTTCTAAATAGAAGAATGTGAGCCCTTCCATAAAGGATGTTTTTTTTTAAGGCAGAGAGACACAAAACAAAATAAACAGAATGGAATTCATCTATTTGCACTGCCCATAGGATGTGTTAATAGTAAGGCACACAAAATGATCAGGCATTTAAACAAATCCCTTTGAACTTAAGCTGCTGAGGGAGTGAGGAAATGCATAAGTCAAGCGTTGCAGATACTAATGAGATAAAAAATTAAAACCTTCAAACAAAACCCACTTCCCCCCTGCTCCAGCTTAATTATGTAAACCTCTTTAACTATTTAATTCTTTCAAAAGCCTATTTAAGTTTGCAACAGTTTGGAAAATAAACTCTAAGTTTAATCTGTTAATAACCATATCATTAGATAAACTAATCAACTCAGCTTTAGAATTAAAATATTAATCTTTACTGACATGTATTCAATTGTATTCCAACAAATATATGTGTCACCTTGATGATACCATGATCCTCAGGATTGTGTCATTATCCTGTATTATTTAATTGATACAGTTTTCTTTGATTATGTGATACTTTTATTGGGAGATACTCTATAACACTCCTCCAATTTATTCATTGCAATTCCTAAAATCTATATGAAGCAGAATTGGGGACAGGGTGCACCATAGGTTACTGTCCCGGGAACCAGCCATCCAGAGATACAGTGCACAGGGGAAATCTGCACCACAACAACTCTTCACGGTGCTGCAAACAAAGCTTGTACTTTGAGGAATAAGCTGTGTCTGTTTCAGGCCACGGCATTTTCTATTACCCCCCTATGCAAGTGAGAGCTGCATCTTAAGTAAGGAAGATCCGAGAAGAACACATGGATTCCAATTATTGTGCTGGGAAAGAATACTGAAAGTACCATGAACTGTCAGAAGAGCAAACAAACAGCTTGGAAGACGTAGAGCGGGAATGCTCCTTAGAGGCTTTGTCTCAAATACTTTGGATGCATTTGGGGGAGAGACCAGCTCCTAGAGAAGGACACCCTGCTTGGTAAAATCGATGGGCAGCAAACGAAGAGGAAGGCCCTCGCTGACATAGATGGACACAGTGCTTGCCACGATGGCCTCAAGTGTAGAAGACCCAGGACCACGAAATGTGTCATTCTTTGGTTCAAAGTCTATGAAAAATGACCAGATTTTAAGTGGGGCAGCTTTGACCGGAGGAGGGGGGGGCTCCTTGATTAAAATTTTTCTCTATATGAGGCAAGAAAAATGTTCATAGAAAGCAAAAAATAGAATTGTAATATATTTATTTTAATGCCTGCGTTTTAAGACAACTTAAAACATTGTTATATTCTTAAAAACTGGGACGTCTGGTCACCTTATTCAGTGTAAGTCAGAACCAACTCACCAAATAACAACAACCTCATAAATTAGACCACATGTTTCGCCGTTGTCCTACCCAAGTAACACTCTTACTAATGGCAATACTTATTTGAGTCACACATTTTGTCTGTAGGAGATAAAGGAAGAGAAAAGTTAGCAGAGTGGAGAGGAATATCACTAAAGGGGATTAGGAAAAGTGTGTGCACTTTGCCCCAGAGGTATCTTCACAGAAAATTTCCTAAAGATAGGGGAAGATTGATATCATATCACATGGATATATCCAAGGGACACTGGGTCACCAGATGCTAAAGGAAACAAATATTTCCCTAGAGTCTAAAGATAGAGAAATCCTTCCCCTACAACCAATGTCAAAAATCCAGACACTGATCTTGCTAAACAAAGAGAAGAAATCTCTGTAGGTTAAAGGTTGACTATGTATGGTATATTTCTGCTACAGAACAATAGATAATATAGGGTGGAAATCCCTACTAGGAGTGAATATTGCTCTAACATTTACCTGAAATATGGATTTTAAAAATTGAATAATGTGCTGAGACTGGAAGTTTTAAGGTACCTAATTTAAAAAAAAAATTCTGGAAGAGACTTGGTAGAAATTTGGATGTTAAAGGTGTTTCCAGAAAGGACTCAGAAGTAGTACAGAGAGCTATTTTTAAAAAAGCCATTCTTACTTAGGGAATATATTTGCCACCTTCAGCATAATGGTGGCAGAAAGGTCAATGTAAAAGACACTATGGTAAGTCTGTGAAGCAAGTGACAAAGATGACTAGACAATGAAAGAAGGTGATGCACTAGCAAAGAACTTATGAACTATGCTCATGTTTGGTACAGATTTGTACTTGTAAGTAAGGAACATAAATATTGCCAAGATGTTTACAAGCAAGATCTTACAGACCCATGTGCCTTTTCCACTCCACTTATGGTAAAATTTGTTAAGAATGAGAAGAACAAAAATTAACTGTCGTCTTCATTCTGTGCCATTGGGTGAGACATAACATACTTCCCTCTGTACAAGAAAATACAACACGATTTGGTCCCATGTCTTCCTCACAATTATTAATTTGTTTGGTCCCTTTATTGGAAGGACAACAGGTTGAAAAGCTTAGCCTCAAAGTATTGAACTGGGGCTTTTGGACTTGAAACACATAGGATCCCACTCTCCTAGGTTTCAAAGACACAGACCTTTGCCAACTTCTTCTTGAGTGTGCCGGCTGCCATTAAGATGTATCTGGGGGTTGGTGCTGCCAAACCATTTTCACAGAAAGGGTTCTATCTGTGTCATGCTGGGTGGTGAAAGAACAAATCCTTCCAGGACTGAGAGTATGAAATACTTCACAGAGAAACCGTGACAAAGGAAAAGTTATCTTCTCAAAAGACCTAGACTGTGGGCAGAAGTCCAGAACCAATGGGTGTGTCCTTGGAAGCCAGGAGAAATAGTCAACACTCCAAATCACTACAGCATGCTAAGTCAGTGGACATCAGAAATAAACCATTGCAGAACTAGAAGCTTAAAAGGATCCATGAGTACACAATTTGGTATGATCACTTGAGAAAACCTGTATCCATTCAGTAAATCAATGTGAGGAGAATATGGCAACAGATGGCTTGAGAATGGTTGTGGAGCACCATTTCATTTTTTTTTTCATTTTTCATTTTTCATTTTTTCATTTTTTTCATTTTTCATTTCATTTTTTTATGCTGGATTTGGGCTTAATTTATATCTATTGGTATGAACCTCCAGCTTCTATCATTTATACTTAAAACAGCTGAATAATTGCAAAACAAATCCAGGTTCAAAGGAAGGTGAAGTATATTTGCAAACATCCTTAATTTTAGCAGATTGGCAAACACTGGAGCTCTAAAGTGTGCACTGTAGCATGGACCAAAGTGTACAAATTATTCTCTTTGAAGATCAAGAAGCAAGATTATGCTTTACAAATGAGAAGACTTAGGAAATGAAGAGAACGTGGTATTTGGACATACATAAAAGAATCTATATTTGAAGCATATTAATTGGAGCATGATGTTTCCTAAAAGAAAATGTGTATGTTTGTAGTGCAAGACGGTGTGAGGGTAGAAGCTGTTGCTGATGTTAATTGTCATCCAGCTGGTTCCAACATTTAGCCACCCTACACATGCATCAGGTGTCTTGCTCACAAATGTTTTCATGTTCGAGCCCTTTTTTTTCAGACACTGTCAATCTATCTCTCTATTTGATTCCCTTCTACTGTACCAAGCATGAGGTCATTTTCCAGGGACTAAATTCTCCCAGTAATAAATTCAAAGTTTTCAAGGCAAAAATTTCCTCATCTCAAAACTCTAGGAAGTATTGTTCCAAGACAGATTTGTTTATTTGATTGACAGCTTCTAGTGAGTGCATTCAATATCCCTTGCCAGTACCATAATTAAAATGCATTGATTCTTCTTTCATATTTCTTATTCAGGGGCTCGCTGGTTTCTAGATAAGCTAAAGAACAGATTTGATGCATTGAACTGTAATGATAGAAGATTTTATGAGTTGTGGGAGAACATCAAGAATGCCATTCAGAACGAAAACAAAGGGGCATTTAAAAAGACAGAAAAGAAACAAAAAATATCAAAGTGGATGTCAGAAGACAACTCTGGGACTACGAGTTTTTAACTGCAATGTGGCAAATGGAAGAAATGGAGATATCAAAGCACTGAATATAAATTTGCCAAGAAGAGCGCAAGACGACAAAGTAAGATATTGTGATAAATTGTGCAAAGATCTAGAATTTTTTAAAAGGAAGCATACAATAAGAATAACTTAAACTTAAAGAGCTCAGGAAAAAATGGATTTTCAAGTAGAAATATTGACAGATTTCATGAACAAAATATTGAGTTATACAGAAAGCATCAAAACGAAGTAGAAAAAATAGATTCACTGTACCAAAAAGTACTGGTCAATACTCAACCATTTGAGAATTTCTCAGAAGAGTAAGAGTCAATGGTACTGAGGGAAGGAATTCATGATGCAGTGAAACCTCAAAGGATGGGCTCCAGAAATTAATAGAATAAAAGTGAAATGTTTCAAAAAGCTGATGTACTAGAGGCAGTCATTCATGTATGCCAAACAATTTGAAAGATAGCTATTTGACCAACTGACTGGAAAAGATCCATATCTGTACCCATTCCAAAGGAAGATGACCAACGCAAATGCTAAAATTATAGAACAATATCATTGATATCAAATGGAAGTAACATTTTTTGGAAGATCTTTCCACAATGGCTGTAGCATTACATTTACAACATGGGCTCAGGACAGATTCAGAAGAGGACTTAGAACAAAGGAGATCATTTCTTTTGTCAGAAGGGTCTTGATTGAAAGCACAGAATACTAGAAAAATGCCTGCTTCTCTTTTAGAGACTATGCCAATGTATTTGACTGTGTGCATCATAACCAACTCAGGATAGCTTTGAGAAGAACGGAAATTCCAGAACACTTAATTTTGCTCGTGAGAAAATTGCACATGAATCGGGAGTCAATTGTCACAGTAGAACAAGGAAATACTGTGTGTTAGTACAGGTGGACTAGAGAAACAGATTCATGGACACACCTATGGGTTTAAAAAGGAAGTTTATATACCAGAGCAATTACTTATTGAGAAAACATCCCAGCTTGAAGTCCTCTTCAGACTCACAATACACATGCAGTATAGCTGAAGGCAGGAAAATCACAGGCCAGTGGGTGCAAAGTCAGTGGCAGTAGAAACATCTCAGCACTGGCAAGGATTTCCATTTGACTCCTCCAGTTCCCAGGGCTGCATCAGGGTAGGTCCATGTGGTTCCTCTTCTGGGATGTCTCGCAGCAAGAGGAGAGAGAGAGAGCTGGGGGGGGGGGGGGGGGGGGGAGGGGGGGGGGGGGGGGGGGGGGGGGGGGGGGGGGGGGGGGGGGGGGGGGGGGGGGGGGGGGGGGGGGAGGAGGGAAAGGGAGAGGAGAGGAGAGGAGAGGAGAGGAGAGGAGAGGAGAGGAGAGGAGAAGAGTGAGAGAGAGAGAAGTTTCACTTGCTTTCAAGGAGGAAAAACAAGACTTCCCAGAATTCTCTGAAGAAGGCCATCCCCACACAGAGGTCTCATTGGTTATGTCTTGATTTACTGGCCAGTCTCCACCCCTTCACTGGTAATCCTCACAAATTAACACCAGATTATGTAATTGCCACATACTGTATGAGACAAAATCAGAAAAATCATGTCACAGGGTTCTACCTGCTCACCATACTTGTTCAGTATGTATACTGAGGAAATTGTCAGAGACTCGGGTTTATATGAATAATGTGGCATTATTTAGAGAAAGCCTTATTAACAATTTGTGGTATGCAGATGACACACCTTACTTTCTGAGAGATAGATTTGAAACACTTGCTGATGAAAATCATGGATCACATCCTTCCATATGGATTGCAACTCAACAAGAAGAAAGCCCAAATACAATTGGACCAATAGGTAACATCATGATGAATTGAGAAAATCTAGCAGGTTTTGAGGATTTTGCCTTCCTTGGATCCACAATCAATGATCATGGAAGCAGCAGAAGTAAAGTGACCAGATTTTAGGTGGGATGCCATGGACGGGAGGGGGGGATCTTGATTTAAAAAATTGGTCTCTATGGAGCAACAAAAATTTTCATAGAATGCAAAAAGAATATAGTAATATATTTATTTTAATTTTAAAATGCTGCAGGATGTTGCTAAATTGTTAAAAAGCAGGACGTCTGGTCACCTTAAAAAGGACACATTGCACCAAGCAAATCTGCTGCTTAAGAATGCTTTAGAGTCTCGAAAAGCAAAAATGTTACTTTGAGGACTAAGGTGCTGCAGACAAACGCAACGGTGCAAAAATGAAAATGTCAGAGTGAATGTCAGAAGAGACTCTGAAATTTGCTCTTTATTGCAGAATAGCTAAGGTAAATAGAAGACATGATGAAATCAAGAGCTGAAAAGTAATTTTCACAGGTGATTGGATAAGATGAAACAAAATATAATGAAATGTGTAAAGAACATACGTCTTAAATGGAAAGGACACAAGAAATGATTCAAACTCTGTGTTTTAATATTGAAAGATTTTAGGGGAAAAATAATGAATGATGCAGAAGGCATTAAAAAGATGGTAAGAATAGAATCACTGTGGCAACAAGATCTGAGAAATATTCAATCATTTCAGGAAGAAGTGGAAGAGCAAGAGTCAATGCTTCTGAAGGTAAAACTCTAAACTGCCCTGAAAGCATTACTCAAAAACAAGGCTCAGGAAGACTAGCTGCAGTGTTTTGACAAGCTGATGATACATTGGCACTTACTTGTCCATGTCAGGAAATTTGGAAGAAAGCTAATTAGCCAACAGATGTGAAGTGATCAATATGTATGTCCATTCAAAACAAGTTGACCCAACAGCATATTCAGCATATAGAACAATGTCATTGACATCACCAGCGAGTACAACTTTGTGGAGCAACAATTGTTGAAATGAATTAACAGGGAGCTACCTCCCAGAGGTTTAGCATTCAGAAGAACAAGTGGAGCAAGGGATATCATGGTTGATGTCAAGTAGCCTAAAGCAACGAATACCAGAAAGAGGTTTGCTTGTGTCTTATTGACTATTCCAAGACATTCAACTGTGTATATATGACAGCTCTCAACATCCTTGAGCCGAATGGGAATTTCAGAATATTTCATTGAGTTCAGGAGGAATATGCACATGGTTCAAGAGGCAGCTATGCAAACAGAACAAGGTATTACTGCAGGAAAATATTCATTACTGCTGTAAACTCCACCTATAGTATTTAATTTATATGCCAGTCACAGAAGCTCTATTTTATGAAGAAGAAGGTGACATCAGAATCGGAGGAAAGCTTATTAACCATCAGTGATATGCATATGAAAAAACGTTGCTCCCTGAAAGTGAAGAGGACTTGAGAAGCTAGTTTTGGAAGGCAGCTATGCTAACCACTATACCACCAACACTCTGGTGAAGAACTATTTATGAAGATCAGGAATTATAACCCTCAGTATGGATTGCAACTCAATGTAAAGAAAAACTAAACCCTAACACCAGAACCAATGAGCAATATCATGATAAATGGAGAAAAGATTAAAATTGTCAAGAATGTTGACTTATCTGGATCCACAAGTCAAGAAATAAAAAAAAATAACTTTCATTGAATAAACATGCTGCACCAGACCTTTTAACAATATTGAAAAGTTATTTTTGTTATTTAAAAAGTTAGTTTTGTTATTTTGAGGACTAAGGTACACTTGGCCTAAGTTATGGTATTTTCTTACTCTTATTTTAATAGTTTTATTGCGGCTCTTACATCTCTTATCACAATCCAAACATTCCTGTGGTGTGGTAAGCACATTAGCAGCCATTATCATTTTCAAACCATTCTCTTCTCACTTGAGCCCCTGATAACCACTCCCTATTTCATCCTCCTCTCTCCCCCACCCACCCTCCTCACAAACCATTGATAAATTATAGACAATTTTTTCCATATCTTACATCATCCTCTGTGACCCTTCACCCACTTTTCTGTGAAAGGGGACACTAGATTGATCCTTATGATCAGTTCTTCCTTTCTCCCCCCCTCCCCTCCACCCCTAATCTCCTGGTATCTCTATTCTCCTTGTTGGCCCTGAAGGGTTTATCTATCCTGAATTCCTTGTGTTACTGGATTTTAGCAGTGTGCATGTTCTGGTCTAATCTGATTTGTAAGGTAAAATTAGGGTCATGATAATTGGGGGGTGGGGGAGAAAACACCAAAGAACTAGAGGAAACTTGTGTGTTTCACTGGTGCTATGCTGCACCCTGACTGGCTCATCTATTTCCTGTGACCCCTCAGTGAGGGGATGTCCAATTATCTACAAAGGGCATTAGGTCTCCACTCCTGCCCCCTTCCCCTCATTCACTTTAGGTATGGTATTATTCTGGTGTTGGATGCCTGATACCTAATCCCATCGATACCTCATGATCACACAGGCTGGTGTGCTGCTTCCATGTGGGTTTTGTTGCTTCTCAACTACATGACTGATGGTTTATCTTCAAGCCATTAAGACTCCAGATGCTGTATCTTTTGATAGCCTGGCAAAACCAGCTCTCTTCACCAGATTTACTTCTGAACCCATTTTGTTTTCATTGCTCATGATTGAGCATGATGAGCATGCCAGAGTGTTAGAACAAAGTGTTCTCATGTTAAGGGAGTACTTGAGCTAAGGCCCAATATCCATCTGCAACCTTAATTCTTAGCATGTAGACCTTGCATAGTTGTATTCCCCTCTCATTAATTATGTGTGTATGTACATGCCTGTATTAGACCTCCATCAATATCCTTTGCCTCCTGTTTTTTCCCTCTATTTCCTTTTTACTTCCCTCTTGTCCCAGCATCATGTTCAATCTTCATTCTGGTTTAATCATTTCAAGCTGTGACATTGCTTTTGATTGAGCACCACTAAGCATTCTACAACCTTCCTTCCTTTTATTTTAGTTAACTTGTTGTTCCCTTGTCCCTGGGTTGGTTCCCCCCCTTCCTTTCTCCCAGCCTTCTCTCTCCTATATCCACCAGAATCATTGGTCCCATTCTCTTCATCTCTAAATTATTTATGAGGAGAGCATCATAGATCTTCCTTGTAAGGTGTTGAGCCACCTTACCAAGTAACACAAGAAACTCCAAGCAGAAATATAATGTGACCTTTAGGGCTGGCCCCAAAATTGAGTCACTGCTAAGGACCAACAGATGATGAAAAGAGCCACCACAGAAAGTCTGGGGAGCCCTTATAAGACTTGGCTGCATGTCGTGAAATTTCCAGAATTAGTTCTGTGCAACTCTATTTGGGGTGAGTACACTAATGAAGGCCATGCTTATTGGGACTATGATGCTGACATAATATGCATGAAATGTGCTATTATCATGCCCTTATAATTGACCTCGTACTTTGGTACTTAATTAATATTAAGTATATAAGATTGTTTGATATGTGTTCACCATGAATAAACTGAGCATTCAAAAATGTCAAATAGAGTTAAATTATTGACCATGCCATTCATGACAATTTATCCTGCCTACCTTATCTAGATAGATAGGTAGATATATGAATAAGTATAAAAACCAGTGGAAGCCAAATAAAACAACAAACAGAAGTTAAGGTAGCTTCATATGCATGTGAAATGTGGACACCAAATGGAAAACTAAAGAAGAACTTACGCATTTGAATTGTTTTGTTAGTGAATCATATTGAAATCATGGTGGAGTGCTAAAATTCACCCCCCCAAAGAAAGCTGTTGTGGAAGAACTGTGGTCAGAGTTCCTCTTTGCGATAAGGGTGGCAAGGCTTAGGCTCACGTGTTTTGGACATGTCAGGAGAGCCTGGTCCCTGTAGAAGGACATCATCCTCGGTAATGGAGAGCAACAATGAAAGAGTAGAAGTCCCTCATGAGAAGGATTGACCTGGTGGCTGCAATAATAAGCCTAACATAGGAAAAATTATGGGGATGATGCAGGACCATTGAGAGATACTCCAATGTCAATTTCATTTTTTTAGTAAATCATTTTATGGGGAACCTTACAACTTTTATAACAACACACACATCATTTATGTCAAGTATATTTGTACATATGTTGCTATCATCATTTTTTCAAAACCTTCTTTCTATTTGAGCCCTTGGTACCAGGTCCTCTTTTTTCCCTCCCTCACCCAACTTTTAACACCCATGACCCCTTGATAAATTATAAATTATTACTATTTTCATTTCATGCACTGTCTTCTGTCTCCCTTCACCCATGTTTCTGTTGTTCCTCACCCTTGGGGAGGGAGAGTAATACCTAGATCATTGCAACCAGTTCCCATCTTCTCCTCCTTCTCCCTACCCTTATGGTACTGGTAGTCCCATTACTGTTCTTGAGGGGGTTTTCTTCCTTGGGTTTCTTCCTTGGATTTCTTCCTTGGATTTCTTCCTTGGGTTTCATGTTTCAAGAGCTCTTATTTGTACCAGTGTATATTCTCTAGCCATGCCAGTTTTTTAAGTTACAGCTAAGGTCATAATAGTAGGGCAGGGGCTTTAAAGAACTAGAGGAATGTTCTGTGTTTTGTTGGTGCTATTCCTACACCCTGGTTACCTTGGCCCTTCCCTGTGAGCCTTCTGTGAAAAGATTACTTTTTTTTCTCATTCAGCTTTGTTTATTAATTTTTAGGTCTTTTTTTGGTCTTATTTTTCAGTAAGTTTTTACTTTTTTAATGTATGATGTCCCTGGTGTAATTCCATAACCCTTCTGATCTTTGGTCATTAGTGTTCAATGTATCAAATCTTTTATTTAGATGTTCTCTAGATTAGGGGGATTTACTCAATTTATTTGTTTTCATTATATTCAGCTTCACTTTGAGCTTGTGTGACAAAGACTGCTGCACAGTAGGCTTCTGCATTATTCTGACTAATGAAATTGAGTTCATATTTGTAGTTGATTTGGTTCCTGTGTACACAAATCATTATATATAGTCCTCATTTAGGTTATTGGAAAAAAATGCATTTGTGTATTTGCAAAGAATAAATCTTTGATTGGGACACTGATAGAAAAAGTGATAAAGAAAACTACCACAACTTGGTTTATTATATTCTAAAGCAGTTATATTTTTCATTTTAAATCTGAGTAATAATCAGTATACTGGGATATATTTGTTGTTATTACAGTGTGAATGTGATGTCACTTGAAGTTAAAAAATATATATATAGGCTGAGCCCCAGTGGCATAGTGGTTGTGCGCGGGACTGCGGCCCACTGGGACGGAGGTTCAATTCCAGCAGTGGGGCTGGGCCTCCTACTCCCACCACCGGAGAACAGTTATGCCAAAAAATAAATAAATAAATAAAGTTAAATAAAATATAAAAAACCGTGGGTAGTGAGAGTATTAATATATTTCAATGGCATCACTGAGAAGAACTAAAGAGTTGATTTCTGAAATCTAAAAGTATGTCTTTTTAGTATAAGAATCTAAGTTTCAAGCAACTTCTGGCTTTTCCCTTCCAAAAGTCCTAAAAGATTCATTTTTTTCTTATACTTTTTTAACAGCAAAATTATTCATTAATAAATTTTGTTGGCATTTCATCCTCACATCATGCAATTCAGTGAGTTAACTTATTTACTATGGTTGATGATGCCAGGCTTGCACTGTAGGTCAAAACTTCTAACCAGAGCATAGTGAAGTACTACAAGATGTGTGTGAAATATCTATGCTTGGATTTTGTTTTAAGAACAATCCATTTGATTCCTAATACAATTCATATAATTGGGGAAGTGGATTGATTTCCTTCAAGTAACATAAAGAGATATTCGGTTTATCCCACTCGTTGCCATACAGCTGATTCCGACTCATGAGAATACGACAGGACACAGTCAACCTTACCCTTTCACTTGGCAGTGCGATAGATTTGAATGGATGTAGAAAGCCTCCGATTCCTCCCACAAGACCCTTGGTGGTTTTCAACCTCTGACCTTACTGTGAGGGCCCAATGTTTAACCCACCATACCACCAGCTCCTATTTGACATCGCCTAACAACAAGAGGAATAACATTTCACTTATTGGATCAGGCAGTTTTTAAGCAATGAAATGTATTTTTAAAGCTTATTTTATATGTGCCCTGAGTGTGCTTGAGGTCACGAATTTAGGTGATATTGTCAGGTAAGTGTTGGACTGCTAACTGCGAGTCACAGTCCAAACCATCAGCTAATCTTCAGGAGATGGATCGGCAGACTCGCCTTTCTAATTAAGAGTCACACTCTCAGAAATTCTGTATTCAATTGCTATGAGATGCTGTCAAATCAATGACCTTGGGTTTGATTTTGGCTCCCTGAGATCCCTAAGATTTTTTTTACAAAACTTTTCGTAAAATCTATTCTTGAGCTGAGCCCCGGTGGCATAGTGGTTGAGTGCAGGACTGCGGCCCACTGGCTTGATGGTTCAAATCCAGCAGCAGCTCTCAGAAGCAAGACTGGGTAGCTCCCACGACCACCAGAGGACAGTGATGTCCCCCCCCGAAAAGAAAATCTATCCTATCTTCTCTGTTATATTCTCTATTTCACTCATAACTTCATTGCCACATGTTTATTACAACAGCCTTAAATATTGAGTGTTCGTTTATAGTGATGAATCAAGCAAATCTCTGAATCAGAGAACTTACTTTCTGTTAAAATAATTAACTTGCTTTTTGTAGCATTCAAGTTATTGTAATTTTTTTCACTGCATCATATATGAAATCCAAATTATCATTAACCATATAACTCATTCTAAAAGGGAATAAAAGCCCACATCTCCCAGAGCATTTTAGTAACTTATCCAAGGTCACTTAGCTAGCAAGTGTTAAAAGTTAAATTTAAATGCAGACAGTTTAACCAGGCCCATGCTGTGAGCTGCCAGAGCTGTTCTCTTCTATAACCTTGAATTCCTGCAATGCTTATGCATATGCTGTTCATATGTTCTCGTGTTTTTTTAAATGAAGCTAGTATATTCAAGTTTTTTAATTATGAAGATAGTAAATAACTTACAGAAATTTGCAAAATGAGAGTAACCTATAGTCTCAGCAGGTTAAAATAAATTACACTCTAGATTTTCCCCTCATATGTTTCAATTTGAGCATAGCAGTAATTATAGTAAAGGAATTCTGCTTTTTAAAGTTTTTGTTACTTTATTATAATCATTTCATGATGCTATATAGCTTTCATAATCATTTTAGTTCTTGCTATTAAGTGCCATTGGATCCATTTCTATCTACGTTGAACTTATGCATAGCAGAAGAAAATATTGCCTTGTCTTCTATCATCCTGAGGTTTGTTCATGTACTTGAGGCCATTGTTGCAGCTACACTTTGATAGTATTCCTCTTTATTGATATCCCTTTCCTTGATCAAACATGATGTCTTTATCCAAGGACTGGTCTATCCTGACAACATTTCCAAAGTATATAATATAACATCTTACCTTCCTTGTCTCTAAGGAGCACTCTGGCCTTTCCTTTTACAAAACAGATCAATTTGTTTTTTGGGTATTTTATATAGATTTTATTGGGTCTCTTGCATCACTTAATACATCATTCATATTAAGCATATTTGTACACATGTTGCCACATTCATCTATATTATCTACTTAAACCCCTCCAGCATAAGCTCCTCTTCCCCTCTTTCCTCTAGTTCTTTATTTTTTTAAATTCCAACTCCCCATATTTCTCATTCTCCCTTCTCCTCCCCCATGAACTTCCAATAATTTACAAATAATTATTACCTCTTCATATCTTACACTGTCTAATGTGTCACTTCACTCATGCTCCCCTCCATTGTTCGCACCCCAGAGACGAAGTCACATGTAGATCCAAGAAATTTTGTTCCCCCTTTTTGCTCCACCATTTCTCCACCTTCCAAGTGTCACCACTCCCCACTAGTCTCAAGGGGTTATCTATCCTAAATTTCCACATTTTTTACTCCAGTGTGCATCTCCTGGTCTAGCCAAATCTGTCTGGCAGAATTGGAATAATGAAAGTCAGTGGGAGGAAGCATTTAAGAACATTTCATTGCTACTACACTGTACCTAGACTGGCTCATCTCTTCACTTCAACCCCTCTGTAAGAGGATGTCTCTTCACTTTTTGATGGGCTTTGCATTTTTTTTTAGGTCTTTTATGCTTGATACCAGATCCCTTGGACACCTCGTGGTCCTAAAGGCTGTTGTGCTTCTTCCATGAGGGCTTGCTTCTTAGCTAGATGGTCACTTATTCACCTTCAAGTCTTTAAAACCACAAATGTTACATATTTTGATAGCCAGGCAACATCAGCTTTCTTCATCACATTTGCTTATGCATACATTTGTTTTCTATGATCATGTCAGGAGCTGTGCATCATGGAATGCCAATTTAATGGAGCAAAATGCCCTTGCACTGAGGAAGTATCTGATGGAGATCCAATGCCCATCTGCTGTCCTAATTCTAAGCCTATAAGTATATGCATATTGATCTATTTCCCCTTCATCATATGAATATATATACTTATGTATATGTGCCTGTATTTAACATCTATAAATGCCCCTTACTCCTCAATTCTTTTCTCTTTTCCCCTATACCTCCTCCCCTCCCACCATCGCACTCAACCTCCATTTGAGTTTCAATATTGTCTCTCTATTGCATTAGTCTTAGTCATTCCCTATCGGACCTTCCACACCCACCCCACCACCGAACCTGAACCACATGCTACTGCCCTCATCCCTGGATCAGCCAACAGCACCTACCCCTACATCCACCCTGGTACCATCAGTCCTATCATCCCCATCCCTAGACCGCCCATGCAGCCCATGCCATCCAGATAGACTTGTAGAGAAAATAACATGATCAAAAAAAAAAAAAAGGGCATCACATAATTAAGCAAGCAAAGAAAACAATGAAAACATCAACAAAGAGCCCCAATATCCGACATGTAGAAGTACATGCAAAAATATAATAATAATAAAATATAAAAACCTACAAATAGTTTAAAGTCTGTTCATAGACCTCCAGGAGTGTCTACTGGTTGAGTGGGATGGGGTGTCACACTCTGGTCACAAAGCATATCTTTGGTGCTCTATCTGGAGTCCCAAGTCCTGTTGCACACCCTTAGT
This sequence comes from Nesogale talazaci, assembly GCA_004026705.1. Lineage (NCBI taxonomy): Eukaryota > Metazoa > Chordata > Mammalia > Afrosoricida > Tenrecidae > Nesogale > Nesogale talazaci. The sequence continues at coordinate 21,059 of PVJH01002579.1, read as the reverse complement.
ATTTTGGTGTGGTTGGGTCAGACCGGGTATAATCCTGACCCTGTTTCTCCATTGTTGACCCCAAAATGTTTTGGGTCAGTGAGGGTAGCTATATTTCATATTGGGGCAGGCCACGTGGTCCTCTCTTTGTATCGGCAGTTCTGAGTGGGAATATCATTCTGAAGGCTCAGTGGGCCAAGATGTACTTCATTCTATCTTCCTCCCCCATCAATTATTCTCCTGTACTCTAGTCAGGTATATCTCGCTTCCCAAGCTGCAGCTTCAGTGCTGACCTCCAAGGCAAATGCCTCTGGGGGAGAGGCGGCTGCCCTGGTAGTTGGCATTGGGGTTGTACTCTCAGACCTCTCCACTGGTTCTCGGTTCCATTGCTTCATGCTACATTCACTTTTGAGAATACCTTATTTAAGTTTGGTTCTTGTTTTCCTGTGGAGATATAAAAAAAAAAATACACTCCTTTTTAGTGGCTTAGTACCCCCTTCCCTCTCTTCTTAACAGCATCTCACCTCCCACATCCCAATGTCCCAACCTAGTTGGCCACCCTATGTAGCCCTGGATTTGGTTTGGTCCCAGCTGTACTACCTAGGCCTTCTCCCAGTTTTTTGTGTACACTGTAGATTTTTCCCAATACCACTTTTGCATTTCTTTAAAATTAGTATTAAGCTTACCTCAATGGACTCATATTGTACATGTCCTTTTATGCTTGGCTAACTTCACTTAGCATAATTTCCTCCAGTTCTTCCCATGAGGAGATGTGCTTCACGTGTTCATCACTACTTTTCAGCGATGCATAGTACTCCATTGTATGTATGTACCATAGCTTTCAATCCACTCATCAGTTAATGGAAATTTGGACTGTTTCCAACTTCTTGTGATTGTAAACTGTGCTGTGATGAACATTGGGGCACAGATGCCTGGTCGTGGATTCTTACCTGCCTCTTCTGGGTATATGCCCTGTAGGGGGATGGTTGGGTCATATGATAGTTCAATTTCCTTCTGTTTTAGATATCTCCAAATTGATTTCCATAGTAGCTGTACATACCGGCAGGTCCAGAAGCAGTGGATAAGAGTCCCTATCTCCCCACAACCTCTCCAACACGTGTTTCTTTCTAATTTTTTGAATTGGGCTATTCGTGAGGGTGTTAGGTGATATCTCATTGTTGTTTTGATTTGCATTTCTCTTATGGCTAATGATCGGGAACATTCCCTCGTATATTTATTGGCCATTCTGTTCCTGCCTCTGTGGAACTTCTGTTCAGTTCCTTTGCCCGTCTCCTCAGTGGGCAATTAGTTTTATTCTTTTTGGAAGCTATCAGGGTAGTGTAGATTTTGGTTATAAGGCCTTTATCTGATTTGTCATTGCTAAAGATGTTTTTGCAGTCTGTCTGCTATCTTATTACTCTTGGTGAAATATTTCGATGCACATAGGTGTTTGAGCCTCAGTATATCCCACTTGCTATTTGTGTCTCTTCTGTGTTTATATTCTTCCCTATTTCTGGTAGCCTATGTAATCCCTGGGCCAGTGTTTTCAGGTTTGTCCCAATACCCTCATTGATGGCCCTAATAGTTTGGGGTTTTACTTTGAGATCTGTGATCCACCTTGAGTTTATCCATTTTTTCCAACACCACTTGTTGAAAAGAGCATCTGTTTCCCATTTGATATTTTTTGGACCTTTATCAAAAATCAGCTGTCTATAGGCTGATGTTGTTATTTCTGGACTTTCAATTATTTTCCATTGGTCTGAGTATCTATCATTATGCCAATTCCATGCTGTTTTGACCACTATGGCATGTATTGAAATCAGGTAAAGCAAGCCCTCCCATAATGTCTTTCTTCTTGATGAGTACTCTGCTAATTCTGGACTTCTTTCCTCTCCGTAAAAAGTTGGTAATCATTTTTTTCCATTTCTTTGAAGAAGGATGAGGGTAATTTTATCAGTATTGCATTAAGCTTACACAGTGCCTTGAATAGAACTGTTATCTTTACTATATTGTGTCTTCCAATCCACGAACATGGGATATATTTCCATTTATTGAAGTCATTCTTAGTTTCTTGTATTAGTGTTCTGTAATTTTCTTCATATAGATATTTTGTTCTTTTAGTCAGGAATATCCCTAGACATTTCAATTTGTGGTTGGCAATTGTGAAGGGTATCTTTTATCTCCTCTTCCATAGTCTTATCTGATGTATATAGCAGTCAAATTGACTTCTGAATGTTGATCTTGTATCCTGCCACTTTCCCATACTCTTCTATTGCTTTAAGTAATCCCCTAGTGGAGCTTTTGGAGTTTTCCATATATAAAATCATGTCATCTGCAAAAAGTGATAATTTCACCTCTTCCTTCCCCAGGTGAATACCTTTGATGTCTTTTCTTTGTCTTATGCTATTAGCTAAAACCTTCAGTAAAATATTGAATAGAGTGGAGATAAGAGACATCCTTTCCTGGTCCCCCTTTTCAGTGTGTTTGTGTTTGTCTTTTCTCCATTGACTATCACCTTGGCTGTTGGTTTTTCATATATAGCTTGTACTGTCTTGAGGAATTTTCTTTCTATTCTTATCTTCTGGAGTGCTTTAAAGAGCAAGTGATGTTGGATGTGGTCAAATGCTTTTTCTGAGACTATTGATATTATGAACATCTGGATGTTGTTTTAACAGTCCATGGTGCTTTCAATATGCTTCCCAGAAACAAATGGCAGCTGCATCAATTCTTTGACAATCTTCTTTTTCTGATGTCTATTTTCACATGTGTATGAGTAAATTGAAAATACTATGGCACACTTTATTCCTCAAAGTAACATCCTGGATTTTCCATACTCTAAAGAGATCTTATGCTGAAAATGTACCTAATGCAACTCATCTTTTGATATCTTGATTGTTGCTTCCATGAGCATTGACTGCTAATACAAGCAAGACAAATCCTTGACAACTTTAATATTTCCTCCATTTATCAATATGTGATGTAATTATATGATTTCGTGTCAACTTGAGGAACAGGAGTGATGGTGCCTCCCTGTGAGTGGGACATCCTCATAAGGAGGACCATGGGCGCTTCTCTCTCTCTGCCTTCACCTTCCTGTCAACACTATGTGGAGAGCAGCAGGAACTCTGGCAATACTATTGTTGACATTGAACCCACAGAACTTTTCACACACTGGCCTGTGATCTTCATGCATTCTGCATTATTGTATTTAGCTTCATGGGTCTGAAGAGGGGCTTATGGACAAGTATGGGACTTATGGACTAGTATCAGATTTAAAGAATAGTATTGGATATGCAGACTTGATCTGGACTAGACTGCAATGGTTTATTTATATACAATCACTTCTTGATAAGAAACTTACTTGTCATAAAGACACACATGAGTGTGTGTCCCTGAATTTGTTTCTCTAGCCAACCTTTCCTAACATATGATGTTGCATTTTTGTCCAGTTGTGAGGATTGGGGTATTGTTTACATTGAGTTTTAATCCATACTGAAGGTTGCAATTCATGACTTTCATCAATAAATGCATCCAGTACCCCCACATTCTTAGCAAGCAACGGTTCAATGGTTGTATATAACAGGTTGTTCATAAGCGTCCCTCCAATCTTGAAGCTACATTCCTTGTCATAGAATCCAGCCTCTTTGATTATTTACTCAGCATATAGACTCAATAAATATGGTGCTAGGATCCAAACCTGATATGAATCTTTCCTGATTTTAAGCCCTGCAATAGCATATTTTTCCCTGAGTATAACTGCCTATCGATACATGCTCCTTGTGAGCACAATATAGTGTTCTGAAATTCCTATTCTTTTCAAAATTGTTAATCATTTGTTATGATCCACATAGTGAAGTACATTGGCACAATCAATAAAAGACAGGTTAACAATCTTTCTGATATCATCTGTTTTCAGCCAAAATCCACATGACATCAGGAATAATGTCCCTTGTTCTGCATAGTTTTCTCAATCTGGCCTGATTCCCTGGCAGCTCCTTCTCAATGTCCTGCTGCTTCCACCGTGGTTACTCTTTTGCAAATTTCTACTTGCTAGTAATATCAATAATATCATACCATAATTTAAGTGTTATCTTGGGTCATCTTTCTTAGAGATGACCACAAACACAGATCCCTTCAGTCATGTAGTCAATTGGTTGTCTTCCAAATTGCGTGGCATGAAGAACTGTGTGATTTCAGTTCAGCATCAACTTGTTGAAACCTTTCAACTCTTCTTCCATCAATTTCTGAAGTCTCAGTTATGGAGGTCTTTGGTACAGCTTGAACTTCATTTTTAGAATTTCTATAAATATCCATTGAATTGATATGGCCTAATATATTTAACACACTCATTAATTAGTATATAACTTCTTGAAAGAAAAAATGCATTAGCACAAAAAGAAGTACTTTGGAATTCCCATTAAAATTAAGTTAAAGCTATAAAATTTTGGCACCTTTAAGGTAATTAATTTTCTATGGATTACAATTATCTCTAAAATTATGTCAGTCAATTTTAAATTTTCGATCTAATAAAAGGTTTCTAAAAGTGGGAATAACAAATCCTCAATGGCCATGAGTTTGGATTGGGGGCTCTTTATAAGGAAATATTAAATATATAGCATCTTAGATGTGCTACAGTTTACTAGAAACTGTCTTTATATGTCAGAAGTCATTCATCCAACTGGAAAAGATTGAATTCCTAAGTAGTGTGGTATATCAAAACATGGAAAAATACACTTAGGCCACAGAAGCACCAGGAGCCAAAAGGCCATGATGGCATACCCTTCATTAGAGTAGTCTAAGCCAGCACCTGACTGTGACTCTCAGATGTTCCTGGTCCCCAAAGCACAACCGGTGGTGGCCTAACTCAATTTCTAAAGCACCACTTTGCCCCCCTGGAAATGATCCCTGTTTGATGCAAGCATCATTCTTTAACATTTGCTATAAATATAATAGAAACCCAAAGTCAACCTTTGATCCTAATCAAGAAAATTATATGATATGAAAATAGATTTTTATGAGCAAATACCTCAAAGAATTATTCAAGATTCCATTTATATAGCCTCTAAATCCAATAACAGTGTGCTGTAATTTTAAAGATGACATGCTCTCACCACTTCTCAACTTTTCAACCAAGATGCACAATATGACAGCCCTTTAAGAGGCTCAAAATATTTCCCATCCCTTTGAAAAATGAAAGTTAGGCTTCATAAAACTGAAAAAGGTCCTAAACATTCAACTAAGCTTTGTCTTGCCTCACAGAAAAGAATCATTTCTCGCTTTTACCCTGCCTGGCATTGGGTACTTCTGGTTCTTTATATAGAAGACCAGTTAGAGCAACCCAATAATCAAATGAGAAGAACCTAAATTCTTCTATCAATGAATATTAATGTATTCTTTTCTGTGAATTTTGAAATCCTATGACATCAGCAGTTGATTACTGTAGGGTCCTTTTTGTTTCTTGTTCTTCAACTTACTGTTCCTATCATTGCAATGAAATTTACAGGTAATGATATCATTACAGTGATCAGATCTCTCAACACTAGAAGTTTAAAAAACACTGTAAAAATGTCCCATTTATCTATTGGTTGCATGTTGTCTTGATGCCAGAGGCTAGGCCACTGGTTTATTGAAAGACAAACTCAAGAGAAATAGCATTACATAAGTCAACCAGTAGATTATTGAAGATCTACCTTGAAGCACAATGATATCTGTGCAGGATAATATTTATACCTACAAGGAAGTTGTGAGATGATGTCAAGAATATTATATACAAAGAAAGCAAAAGGTAATTAACAAGACAAGAGAGAAAGAAAAGATTAAGTGGATTTCAGAGAGAAGCTGTAATGTGTGTGCAGCAGTCATGTGTTTATGTTAATTTTATGATTGAAGTGTGGGGGTGGAATCTAGCCTGTTAATCTGGAGATAGCCATTGAATAACCAATGAGGCCTCTATGTGGGCATGGTTTTCTCCAGTGACGTCTGGGAAATCTCATGATATTTCCCTCGTGAAGATGAAAAGCTATCTCTCCAGTTGTTCAGAGTTAGTCTGAGAGATGATGAAACATGGACAAGACAAGATGGCAGTGTCCGAGAAGCTGGAGGAGCCGGCGGAGAGACCCACAGCTTTGCCCTGATGGAGCCAGACCTCTGAAGCTGCGGCAGCCACATGGAGACCTCTGGCAGCGTTGAGTTGCTTCTGCTGTTGATGAACCCTGAGCCCTGGAAGCAAGGAGCCATGTGGAGACCCCTGCCAGCGCCGGGATTCTGCACCCACTGACCTGTGACTTTGTGAGTCAGAAGGAGACTTGATAGGTTGATTTTGGGCATATAGGTTAATATCGGACTTATGACTTTGAACTGGACTGGGTTCAATATCCTGTTCCTCTTGTATATAAACCTTTTCTTAATATCCATATGCGTGCCTATGAAATTTGTTCCTCTAGTCTACCCAGACTGACACAGTGTGCTTGAATGTAAAGTAGTGAAGAAAATGGAGGAAAAATTGAGCAAATACTTTTAGAGAGGTCTTCAAGAAGGCAAATTTAGGAGTGGAATGGAATATGCCTTCACAGACTGTTAAATATCCTAAAAGGAAATGCAGACTCTGGATATCTCAAGCTGAATTAACAGAAGAAAAATAAATAAACAAAAAGCCTTGAGCTATTATATAGAAGGATTCTACAGGGAAATATTTAATGAAGCAAATGACATCAAAACAATTGGAGATGCACCCTAGCCTCTGTGACCACAGAAATGCAAAGAATATAACCCAAATACAAAGGAGGGAATGTTATTAGAGTTTAAATTGTGAACACCTGGTTTCCAGAAGGCTATGCCTATTAGTAGAAACCCAAAACCTATTCACAGGAATCACACATGGAATATGCCTCTGATGAACACCCTCTGATCATAACGTAAGGATATGAATAGACTTGTTATAAGAAAGAAAGCATTGTAAAGCTGATTTTAGAAGACATAGGTTAAAATATCATATCCTATCAGATATCTCTCTTTTGACCCATTTTTAATTACTTAAGTTAAAAAAAATTCAAAGAGAAATAAACTTGGATTAAGCCTCTGGTGAGTCTCCCAGGCCATGGAGCAGCAAGGAAAATAGAATCATTGCCTGCAGAATGCATCAAAAGTGGATGAAAGCAAATACAGTGAGGTTAAAATTTCACACCTTATCATTTGATCTCTCTTCTGTTTTATTTAAATTTCCCTAATTTTTATTTTCTCTTTTTTTCATTGAAATTTTATCTGTTCTATTTTGTTATTGCTGTCAGTTTTTTGTTTTGTTCTGTTTTTAATGTTTTCCTGTCTATGAATCCAGGATAGGTAAAACTATAAACACAATAACCGCATTAATATTTCCTTGGAAGCATGGAAGAGGAGGTTTGAGCGAAATGAGAACCTGACAATGATGATTAAGAGAATGAAAAAAAAGTCCTAAAACTGATTGTGCTGATGATTTTACAATTCAGTTTGATGTAATTGAATTGTATTATATGACAAAAAAAACTGTGAAGAAATAAAACAAAAATTATTTTTAAAAAGACAAGGGAAAGATTCAAGTAGTCAATGTATCAAGAAGAAATGGTTTGCACTTAGCAATCGCAAGATATGATTAAGAAGCAAATCTATTAATGGAAAAAGTCTAGATTCCATGGAGGTATTTACAAAAAACAAACATTCAGGAATTGTTAAAATTCAAATCAAAATGTTTCAATAAGCTGGTAAAGAAATCACAGGAAGCATTCAGTTGTCTACAACAAGACATTTAGAATCAACCAATTGGAAGAGATCCGTATTTATTTATTCCCATACCAAAGAAAGTGCTCCAAAAGAATCCAGAAATTATTGAAAAAAATCACTAATATTGCATGCACTTAACATTTGTTGAAAATAATTAAAAAGTGATTGCAGCATTCCACTTATGGGGAGAAATGTAAACCAGATTCAGAAGTGGGTGTGACATAAGAGATAAAACTATAGTTTTCAAATGGATAATGGCGCAGACAAGAGAGAATATGAGAACGACATGTTTTGTGTTTTCTTTTTTTTTGGGGGGGGGCATTTATCACTGCCGTCTGGTGGTTGTGGAGCTACCCAGCCTTGCTCCTGGAGAGCTGCTGCTGGATTTGAACCTCCAAGTCAGTGGTCTGCAGTTCCACTACACCACCAGGGCTCATCCATGTTTTGTGGGTTTTTTTTTTTTTTTTTTTTTTTTTGTGGGCATCACTGCCTCTGGTGGTCGTGGGTGCTACCCAGCCGCTGCTGGATTTGAACCTCCAAGCCCGCAGGCTGCAGTTCCGCACTCTACCACTTACGCCACCGGGGCTCAGCCCTTGTTTTGTGGGTTTTAATGACTATGAAAAACTTTTCAAATGTGTGTTAGGCTGGGTTTACTAAAGAAACAAATTCAAGTGTTCATATGCATGTAAGAGAGTTTTACACCTTAGAGCAATTGTACACTGAGAAAACATCCCACCATAGTCAAGAACAAGTCCATAATTCTGATATTAGCCCATCTGCCCATTACCTGTCCATAAATTCCTCTTCAGACTCAGGCAGCACAAGCAATGATGCCATGTGCATGGAGATCACACAGACAAGTAGGCAAAAAAGTCTTGTGAATCTAATGGCAGTGGGAATTTCTCTGCTGGCACTGGTCTCCACTTGACTCCTCCGGCTCTCTGAGTCTCTCACCATCAGGAAAGTGAATCAGAGAGAGAGACAAGGAGGGAGAAATCTCCCAGAATCCCCGAGAAGACCATTAACACAAGGAGACATATTTAGGATTGATTGATTGATGGGTCAAACTCCTCCCCTTCACTCTTAATATCCTCAATTTGACATCACTATAGAACTGCCACAAAGTGTGTGGATAGCACCGAGAAACATGGAAATTTCAAACAACTTCATTATACACATGTAAAATCTGTCTGTAGAAGTAGTTGCTGAACACAGGGGACTCCTATGTGGTTTAAAATCAAGGAGCATGTGTATGAGGGTGCTATCTTTCACTACACTAATTCAAACTATGCTAAGCAAATGATTAGAAAAGGCGAACAACACAAAAAGATAATGCAGTATGATGATTACGGGGAAAGGAGTAGACTTAAAAATTGTGCAAATCCTTAATTAGTAATATAATTGTATTTTCCCCAGATTGTGTATTTATTAAATAGGAAATATTAATAATTCCATTTATTATTGTCAGTCTATTATCAAATCGTAACCACAAAAGATAATATTACCAATAATGTATCAAATTTATTAATTAGTAAAAATGCATATTAGAGGACAGTCATTAATAAAAATTAGGTAACTAAATATCTCTTACGGGGAACAAAAATGTAAATTTTCAGAAGATTCTCTTATTACTCTAGTTTCAATCAGTCAATTTTAAAAGACAGAATCCGATCAGGATAAATAGGAAGAACTGACTGACTTGAACACAGGTTAATTATAATGAATTTTGAAAAATATGAAAAAATATTTGAATAAAACATTAAAGAATAGGTAGATAGTCTAAATATTATTGAGCTGGAGTGCATACTACTAACTGAGGTTTTCAGCAATTGGGAGGATCAGGAATTTCAAATAAAATGATGGACTCAGGTTCTCCTTTTCACCAATATTTGAGGTCAATCTTCATCACTGAATACCTATAGTTTATTTTAAATTTCTTATGGCGGCATGGAAATGTGCTGAAGAACTTTATGTTTCGATACATAAATTTATTAACATGTGTTTAAAAAGAAACTATTTCCACCTAGTCCAATCATGCTCATAGCAGACCAAAGCAGAGTAGAATTTCTTCTTATGTTTCCAGACTTTAAAACCTTGATTCTCAACCTCCCTAATCCCGTGACCCTTTAATACAGTTCCTCGTGTTGTGGTGACCACCCCCCCCCAAGCATAAAATTACTTTCCTTGCTACTTCATCACTGTAATTTTGCTATTGTTATCAATCGGGTGACCTCAGGGAAAGGGTTGTTCAACCTTTCAGAGGGGTCCCGACTCACAGGAGGAGAACCACTGGACTCATTTAAGAAGGTAGACAGTTCATCTTTCTCTGGCGAGGAATGAGTAACTCCAAACCTCTGAACTGGTGGTAAGCAGCTTGGTGCTTAACGAACTATTTCACCAGGGCTCCTTATATTTACATAGGAATTAGATATTATAAGCACTTCTTTTTAAGACATGCATTACACTTTATTGTGAAAGCTAAATAGTTTATATATATTTAGGGAATTAAAACAATTTAATAAACCTAATATTAATAGTTCAATTTATAAAACAGCTGGAAGTAGGAACCTGAAACAATTTAATCTGTTATGAATTATGGAATTATTAATACAGCTTGATCTAAACATCTGTGGCTTATAGGAACTATATGAAAATAGATATTTATTGATGTCATTTCCCTTTTTTTTGCCTAATTATATTTGATGAATGGTACTAACATATCATTGTCATAATATAGGAAATAAGTTCTGTGCCCAAACATATGGCTCAGAGTTTAAGCATGAAAATATATGGATAATTGTGATGGCATTGTAAAAATCACAGATATTCTAAAGTATTTGAATGCTTCACTTTTGGCATATAACTTGAAACACAAATAATTATTAGATTCAAATGTGAAACTGTAATTATGATAAACTAAATAATTCTTATTTGAGAAATCTTGTTCAGTAGTCTTTAACAGTCATGTTCATGTTAACCATCTAACCATCAGTTCCTGTGGAAACCTTGCATCACACAGTGACTCAATACATGTCAGACTAGAATTATTCTCCAGATGGTTTTCAATGACTCATTAGATACTGAGTAAAGGACCTAAACAACCTATTGTTGTCAATAACAGATTTAATCTACATCAGATGTGTCTGACCCAACATTTCAGTCTGTTTTTCATGCTTCAAATTACCCATAATTATCATCATCATAATACGCTTCCATAGATAGATCCTTGGTTTTAAGGTTAAATGCCAGTGTGAAAATATCTTACCAACTATAACCATAAAAATATTGTGAAAGCACTTATGTATATGTGGTTGATGTAAATATAATTTTTTTTAAATTTTTTTGTAAATATAAAATTTTTGTAGGATGTCTTTGTAACAAGAAACAGTCACTTCTGTGAACAGAACAAGGGAATAATGAGGAAAGGTGTACAAGCATTAGCTCATTAATCGTTATCATTTCACTATGCTAATTCAATCTGAATGCTTTTCAGATAATCCAAGAATCTGAATTTGGAATTAAGATTAGAGGAAGGTTAATTAAGCATGAAGTCTGAAATTTGAAATCACCACCTGCTCCAAGGGAGAAAGACTAAACTTTCTGCTTTCAAAAGCAATCACAGTCTCTGAAATGCACAGGTGCAGTTTCACCATGTTCTATAGGGTTTCTGTGCTGATAATGGAACAGACTGTATGTTCATATGCAAAATCTTTAAGATTCTAAATAAAGTCCACAAAGTCACCTACGTTTTGAGACTATCCAAGAAGAGATTTAAGACACTGAACAATCATGATGAACTGTGAGATGACATTGAGAACATCTTATATGAAGAAAGAAAAAGTTCACTAGATAGACAAGACAGAAAAACAAATATAAGTGGATTTCCAAGATACTCTGAAACTTGCTCTTAAAGGTAGAGTAGCAGTTAAGTCAGATGGAAGAAATTATGAAGTAATAGAGTTGAACAGAAACATTTAAAGGGTGACTTGAGTAGTCAAAGGGAAGTGTTACAAAATGTGCAAACTTGGAGTTAGAAAATCAAACTAAAGAACATGCTTAGCACACATAAAGCCAAGGTCGATGGGAAAAAAAAGAAGCCCTGAGTAGAAATACTGAAAGTGTCTATGGGTAAAATGGGATGAATCAAAAGATAAAGGAAATAGTACAATAAACATGTACCAAGAAGAAACTGATTGTCACTCAACCATTCGAAGAGATGGCATATGATCAAAAACATCTGGTAGTGAAGAAGTCCAAGCTTACCTGAGTCATGAGTGAAAAACAGGTCTGAAAGACTTGACTGAATATCAATCGAAATCTTCTCACTGTTACTAATGGTTTAAAGGCCATCAATAATGTTTCTACCAATGCACTGAATTTCATATGCCAAGAAAATCGGGAGACAAGTAACTGGTTAACTGACTGGAAAGATATTAGTTTCTTTTTCAAGAAAAATAACCCAGTACAGTGTGGATATTATCAAATAGTATTGTTAACATCACATAATAATAAAATGTAGCTGAAGATAGAGTTGTAGCAGTGTATGATTAAATAGCTGTCAGAGATAAGCCAAGTTCAGAAAAGGGTATGGAATAAAGGAGTCCCTTGCTCATAACACTACCCCCCTTTGGAGGAAACCTACAAAGCACAAGTATAACACTTTGCTGGCACCATACCTGGCATGGCTTCATTCTGTTTGTTTGTTTGTTTTTCCAAATCAGTCTCTAATAGACCATTTTTACTAATCTGATCAAAATTTAATTCCAACTCTCCTCAGAGTCTCTTTCCTAGCAATCAATCTCATAGCTAATATAGGCCTCATATCATTGTCTATCATACCATCCTAGTTTCTCCCTAATTCTGTCCAATAATGATATAATTTTCCTTTTTCTGTAATGTGCATGGTTGTATCTTCTTTCCTCATCCATTTATAATTCCAAACAGGCAACAACCAGTAAACTTCACTCTCAAAGAGGTAATTCATTTTCATAGAAACTCCATGTGGAGTTTCCGAGACTGTAGATCCTTACCAGAATAGCCTCCTTTTTCTCCCAAGGAGTGGCTGGTGAGTTAGCAGTCCAGAACTAACCCCCCCCCCACCGCCAGTGCCCCCAGATCTCATCAGGAAATTATTAAATGCTTACTGGACAGTGAAGTTATACATTAGACCTAATAGGAAATTTAGTTGACAGATGAGATTTTGAGATATATTTATTATATTAACTAAATCACAAAACATGTAGTTATTATAAAAGTATACAGTAACATTATCATTATCCAAAAGGAAAAAAGAAAATATTAAACCAATATTATGAGTTAAAAATCAACATGTATTCAATACCCCCAAAACAAAGATTAATATCATTCAAATTTGTGTACTTCTCAATCATTTCTGACAGCAGCTGGCCATGAATCTCCCTTGTTTTCTGGCTCTAAGCTACATGGAGCTGTGGTTGTCAGGACAGTTTGAGTCACTCTGCCCAAGAGGTCAAGAGATACCAGTTACAAACCCAGAAGTCCACACGGAACACTGACGTCTGACACGCTGGTGGCAGATTTTAGGTGATCCTCCGCAGGATACCAGCTAAAGCTTGAAATCTTTCAGACGTTGACCTGCTGACTTCTACTACTCTTTGGATTTAGCAGTTTGCTGATACCAGTCAAGGAACTCACACGAAATCCCATACTTAACTACCACAGGTCAATTATGCAATTATGTGTCAAAGAGACGCGTAGGGACCATCATATAAGAGATGAATAGCTGAGGCCTCAGATTTCCCCCCTGAAGAGTGCATATTGAGAAAGGGTAGGTCACTCTCCCTTCACTAGCAAGGAAGCTGTTGAAGTCGCTGTGTTCAGAGATGGCACTGACTTCACTCATTATTCATTCATGTTTGACCCACATTAGATATGCATACTATGAAAATAACACCTTCTGAATTAATAGGTAGCTGGCAATTGAGCAGTCTTTCTGATCTAGTTGGTCTCCACTTCTTAACACACATCTTTGGATGTGTTCTAGAAGTTTTAGATATTGAAGGTAACTTAAATACTCAGAAAGGGCAAAGAAGTATTTCTCAGCAACTAAAGACATCCTGAAAATGATCTTTATTTTCACTCTATAAGATAATTAATTACATAGACCTATAAATTTATCATCCTCAATATATGTTCTTATCTCTTAGAATTTCTTCTATGTTTAATTATTATAATTAACAACCATACATAACTTTATGATTTGCACACTTATTATTTGATAACTTTTAATAAGTGTTGTCAGTAATTTATCCCAAGTCTTTAGAACTCTTAGTGCACCTCAGCTAATTTTTAACTGCCAGTATATGCCTTCATGACTTTTTTGTTCCTTAAAGGTAAGTCTCTCTGTCATCAGTTGATCCAGACTCATACTCAACCTATAGGGCAAGGTAAAACTGCTCTGTGACATTCCCACACTGTACCTGTTTATGTGAGTAGAAAGGTCTTGTGTTAGGTTCTCTCGAGAAACAAAACCAGGACACTAATAGTTCTCTCTATCTATTTCTATAGATAGAACGATATCTAACATAAGAAACAGTTAACTAATCTATAAAGCAGTACAAATGGCTTGGTGCCACTCATTTGTGTGAGACAGCTAGTAGACTGGCAGTTCTTCGAGTCTTGAGAGCAGCCAAGTGGTCCTCTGGAGAGCAATTTAGGCTATTCGGCCACAAGCAGCAAACAGCAAGACAGGTCACCAACACTCAGCCAGATGACAGAGTCCGACAGTCCCCAGCTCAAGGGATATATATTCTAAGAGCAAGGCAAAGCAGGGCTTGAAGGAACCTCAACTCACAGCAGCACAGTCCACCGATTAGGTGTCCCATGAGTAGTGTAGCTTAGAGATCAAGGCATAGGAAAACAAGGCAGCTGGCAGGTCCGAAGATCCGAGAGCTAGAGAGAGAGGGCACGGATGGCTGAGCCATTTATATCTCCTCCCTATTCCTTGGCCATGTTGTCACAACAAAATCTATCTATCTTCTTTGGCCATGTTGGCACAATAAGTCTACCTATCACAGTTCTGTTTTACGCTTTCATTTCAAAGTGCTGACCTTGCACTCAGTAGAGCAAAGCATAAGCATTAAGCCACCAGCACTCTTCTGTTTCAGAATAAGTGTTTGACAGACCCAAACACAAATAAATACTCTATGTTTCATTCTTTTAACAAATATTTACATTAGATATTCTATAAATAATTAGTTATATATTTGTGTGAACAACATCATCACCTTGGTTTCTTCTTTAAAGGTGTTTATAGTCATCTTCAATTGTGCTTAAATTGTGCTTAAATGACTCCTAAATTTATTCAAGTGCCTCTTTAATTCTCTTAGCATCTATGGCAGAGGCTAAGCTTCTAATCATTCTAATTTTTGTTTAGTTGACAATATTTGACAAATATCAGCATTATATATAGATTTTGACTTACTTGATTGTACCTTAGCTATAATTCCATATTTTGTTCCAGTGCACCATACTCTGGTACTTAATAATTCAAAAGCAATAAATAAATGAATAAATGAGCAGCACAAATGTCTGTTTTCTATATCGATATTAAGGTCATTTAAAAGTTTCTTGTATCAACTATCTATTTTAACTCAATATCCTCACTGGTAATTTCTGCATTGTTAGTTTATATTAAAGGTTTAAACTATAAAATAATTGTATTTTCTGCACACAAATTTTTAATTTCTATTCCCTTTTCTGGAGGTAAAATGTGGTTTGAATTCCAATCTACTATTGCAACAGTCTTGAGTGAAATTTCACATTGCCAACATCAAAATTTCCCTATCTTTGCTAATCATTTTGTGATATATTCTCACTGTGGCTATTGGGAGTAATTGACTAGAGAGCACACAACAGAAAACTCAAATGATTAGGTATTGAACAATTATATAAAAGCTTGATAGTTCAGACACACAAGGAAGCTCTTTGGGAGACATGCTTGGGGATCTTCTTTTGAAAAGTCACACTGAAAAACCCATTGAGTGCTTATGCGGTCACTGTTAATCAATTTAACTCAACTGCTATACAGCCACTATGAATTGGCATAGACTCAAAGGCAGTGAGTTTGGTTCTGGATTGGCCCAGAGCAAAAAAATAAAACATTTTAGTATACTTATCTAGGCACATTTTCTTCATTTAGCGTTCAATATTCAAATGTACTATGGTCGCTACTTATATTTTTCTGTTGCTGGCTTATTTGTGGTAGCTTCTGTGCATGTGATGCTGGAAGCATTGTCAATGCTATTTAAAATACCAGCAGGACTGTGGAAAGTGAACAGGTTTAAGCAGAGCTTCCAGACTCAGAAAGAACTGAAGAAGGAGTAGTGTTTACTTCTGAACAATTAGTCACTTATGGATAGCAGGAAGATAATTTTTACAAAATCTTGATGTCACAAAATGAGAAAGTCTTCACACATTTGCTGAAGGGCTAGGATTGCATCCTATAATATGAATTGTAAAGGAAAAATTTTAAACCTTCACAATTGGCAACATTATGATAAATGAAGAAAACAATAATATTGGAAAGGAGTCCATCTTGCTTGTTTCCACAAACAATCCTCTTGGGAAACACAAGGTCAAGAGACCAAAGAATTCATTGCATTGGGAAAATAAAGAAGTCAGTATTGAAGATATAGCCTGTGGGGAATGAGGAGGTCTGTCCAGAACACTCAAGAGTCTACTGAAAGGGAAAGAGAGAAGAACAGTGGACAGCATCCTGGCCCACTGAACATTGAGGGCGGCATTACTGCTCACAACAGCAAATTCCCAAAGAGGACCGCAGGACCTGCTCCACCATTAGACACGATGACCCCTCACTGACCAACAATGCGATGGAATAGCACTGGAAACAGATTGGGGAATTGATCCCAGTCTGACTTCTCCCACAGTAGGGTGAAACACAAGGGGAGCAATGCAAGGATGTCCCTGAGGAATGCCAAAAATAGACTTCTGACTCCAGGGACAGGGTATGGCACCTCATCAGACCCAATCAGAAAACATTCATAAGTATCAGTAGACAGAACTGGAACTACTTATGGGCATTTTTAAAAATGTCTAGCTATATAAGATAGACAGGAATGTTTATAACCCCGAGGAGAAAACAATGGTACCAGCTGGTGGCAATTACATAATCGGCTGTCAAATTCCAAAGTGTGGAGTCTAGTCTGTCAATCAGGTCACAGCTTGATGACTTCATTTGGAGACGCTAAGGAGTAAATATTTTACTGGGGGCCTGATGCACTCACATTCTCTGCTTTGTCTTCCTGCTAAAAAGACACATGAAATTATGCTAGAGTCCTAGAACTGGAGGGGCTACATGGAAACCCCATTCCTGCTGCTTTTGAGATGTTTCCATTGTCACTGGGTCTCCAAGACTTTGATCCATGGCCCTGTGATCTTCTGCATTCAGTGTCATCACCTGCGCTGTGTGAGTGTGAAGAGGAATTTATAACAGATATCAGACAAATGACAAAATATCAGACATTGAGATAATCTGGACTGGATTGGGATGTTTTCTCAATATATAGTTGCTCTTTTATATGAAGCTCTTTCTTATACTCATACAAATGTCTCTGAAATTGTTTCTCTAGTCAAACCAAATTAATGCAGAGAATTTGGGGTGGGTTGGGAGAGATGGGAGAGGAGGAGGTGGGGGAAAGACAGGGGGTAGCCATTAAATCCAGAGTCAAAGGAAAAAGAAGTGATCTAAAGTTTATTGCAAAGAGGATAAAGAATGTCTGGTTCGGTGTGATCAAGTGCAGTGTGGCAGAAAGGAATTACTGCGATCCAAGTGAAGGTCGAACATGATAGTGAGACAGGAGAAACGTAAAAGGATATAGATAAAAGAACTGGAAGGCAAAGACATTAGGCATCAGAAGATCCAAATAAGCAATCACTTTGATGTTAAAAAGAGTGACTGCAGTGAAGACCCAAGTCCATCTGTAGACAATTGGACATCCCTTTACAGAAGTGTCACATGGAAGGGACCAGTCAAGCAGGGTAGAGTATAGCACCAATGAAACACACAACATTCCTCTAGTTCTTCAACATTTCCTACCTCGCCCCCTCAATCATGACCCAGTTCTTCCTTACAAATCCAGATAGACTGGAGTAGGTACATTGGTTCAGAGAAGCGCCCTTTACACACAGAATCCAGGATAGACTCATGCTTCAGGAATAGTAATGGGAGTAGGTATACCATGAAGATTGGGGGAAGTGGGGTAGAAGCATGAGAAAAGGGTAACCAATTGCAATTATTCACATGTAACACCTCCCTCAAGTGGACAAACTGCAGAAACATTGGTGAAAGGAAACAGTGGATGGTGTAAGCTATGAAAATAACAATAATTTATAAATTATCTAGCATTCAAAAGGGTAGGAGTATAGTGGGAGGGAGGGAATAAAAAGAAATGCTACCAAGGGCTCAAGTAGGAAGAAAATGTTTTGAAAATGTAGAAATGGGGCTGAGCCCCGGTGGCATAGTGATTGTTCACGGGACTGCAGCCCACTGGGTTGGAAGTTCAAATCCAGCAGCAAGACTGGGCTTCCTACTCCCACCACTAGAGGACAGTGAGGCCAAAAATAAAAGACAAGAAAAAGAAAATGCACAAATATGCTTGATACATTTGATGGATTCTTATAAAAACTGTAGGATCCCTCAATTAAATGAAATACGTATATATCATTTAGATATATAAATGCTATATATCTATCTATATATATATATATATGCAAGGTGAGAGAGAGAGAGAAAGAGGGAGAGAGAGAGACCTCTTTAAAGTATTGAAAAGCTAACGTGTTTCTTTGAGAACTATGGTACTCTGACCCATGGGCATGTTAACTTCAATGGTCTCATATATATTTGCATCCATGTACAAGGAGGAATGTTACATCATGAAACAATTTTAAGTCAAGAGGGCCCACCTCAGTCCTACTAAAAACTATAAACCCGATGCTAGCAGAGGCCTTTTCAGGTTAACGCTAGCTCAATGCCAATGGCACAAGGAGGTGAAGTGGGGAGCAGGATTATCCCAGTCAAGTGAGTGTGGGATCTTGTGGGTTCAAAGTTGGTATAAACATGACAGAGCTCTCAAGGCTAGGAAGTGCACCTGCAGCCCTCTCTAGGGGCAGGCACAGATTCCAAGCACACAGGAAAACAAATAAGTAAAAAGAGTTGCCTCACCTATCTCCCTCTTCTAGACAAGGCCACACCCAAGGGGGTGTCATCAGGCAAACACTTGATTATTAGCATTGGCTATGATCCCTCAGCTTCATACAAAAGCAAGTTGATATAGAATCTAACTGGAGAAGACTACTTCTTGTCCATAGGTTATCCGTACACAACTCTATAGCCATATATAACATTGAACCAAGACAATGATAAAATCATGCGTACACCTAACAAGATAAAACTAAGACATGTACAACTGAAAATACACCAGCCAGTCCCTATCCCAGTTCACAGGGTCTACCATATTCCTCTCCATCTGGTCTGACTTTGGTGAAATCAGTCCTATCCATTCCAAGCTTCATCACAGTTTTGCCAAAGGGAGTAAAAATTGAAATAAGGAACCCGATATGACAAATCTATGTAGTCACTCAGGACAAAAAAAAATGAACAGTGATTATCTTTAAGGTAGTAGCCAATTCAACTTTTTTTTTTTGCTTCACTCCACTGGTGGGAGTACAAATCCCAGCCTTGTTCCTGGAGAGCTGCTGCTGGATTTGAACCATCGACCCTGTGAGTAGCAGTTCCACACACAATCACTGCGCCACCAGGGCTCAGCTGGAAATTCATCTTATATACATTTTTTTGAACTATCACCTCTTCCTCATTCACTATAATAGCAGTTTAATGCAAGAAAATGCAATATCTCATGTTTACTCATTGTGAAATACATTTAACTTTAACATATTTATATGCAAAAAATATAGATTATAGAAGTGAGTTTATGGCTGAGCCTTGGTGGTGTAGTGGTTGTGTGCAGGACTGCAGCCCACAGGGTTGACCATTCAAATCCAGCAGCAGTTCCCTAGGAGCCGGGCTGGACTTCCTACTCCCACCAGGGCAGTGGTGCCACAAAAAAATTTTAAAAAGTGAGTACATAAAAATATATGCCTTGTATAATTTGTATAAGTGTTTCATGTTTATTTTGACTCCATTCATGTTTCAATTAATGTGGTAACCTTTAAAATCATTGGGAAAAAAAGATTTCTCTAGAACCCATAGATTAATTTTTAGTAGAAATGACTACAACTGCAAATAAATGATATCCCTTACACCAAATTAATATATTTATGCTCCTAGAAGTAAATGAAAGCTAAGATAGAGGGTTTACATATAATAAAATCTTATGCAACTCTGTTCGTGGATTTTCAATTAGGAAGACAAAAGTGATAAGCTAACAGACTGAACATAAGCAGTGTGGCATCAATATGTGTGGCAGCCAAAAGAAATTTGAAATCCATGAAAAGGAAGTCTTAAGGTAGTAAAAAACACAAGGTTCTTTCTTCTAATTCTATTCTTGCCATTTATAAATAACATGGCCTAATATATGTACCTTATCTTTAAAACTTCTTGGGGTTTTATTTTGTTTTGTTTTTACTGTTGTTGTTTTTAGTCATTTTATTGGGGATTCATACAACTCTTATCACAATCCATCCATCCATCCATTGTATGCAAGACACATCTGTACATTTGTTACCATCATTCTCAAGATATTTTCTTCTACTTAAGTCATTGTATTAGCTCCTCATTTTTCCCACTCTTTCCTTGTTACCCCCTCCCTCATGAACCCTTGATAATTTATAAATTCTTATTATTTTGTTATATCGTACATTGTCCAATGTCTCACTTCACCTACTTCCCTGCTGTCCACCCCTAGGAAGGAGGTTATTGGTAGATCCTTTTAATCGGTTCCCCCTTTCTGCTCCACCTCCCCTTCACCCTCCCAGTAGCACCACTCTCACCACTCGTCCTAAAGAGATCATCTGCCCTGGATTCCCCATGTTTCTGGTTCCTATCTGTACCAGTGCTCATCCTTTGGTTTAGCTGAATTTGTAAGGTAGAATTGGAATCATAATAGTGGGGGGAGGAGGGGAGGAAGTATTTAAGAACTAGAGAGAAGTTGCATATTTCATCAGATTTTCATCGAAAACCTAGGTTAATATCTACCTTAAAGGGTATTTTGGATATGTTATCAAGAAAGAGTAGTCCCTAGAAAAGAACATCATGCCTAGGGTCAGCAAAAAGAGAAAAACAGTTCTCAATTAGATGGATTAACACA
>PVJH01002578.1:129580-164320 GCA_004026705.1 Nesogale talazaci | reverse complement strand
TAACATTTCAGTCAAATTCTAGTCACTAGTACAAGAGGGTACTTTTTTCCTCATATGTTTGATATTCTGGGATAGTGTGAAGTTTTTCTTTGTGAGGTTATGCTAGAGGAAGGTATATATATATTTAGATTTATTTGGCCATATTGTCTTCTGTCAATTGATTCTTTACATCCTATAATCTGGTTCCATTTAATTTAATAATGTATTTTCCCAAGAAAAAGGACTGTGTATATTATCTTTGCTTGCTCTACGTTATGAGACTGTCTCTTGCTTGTTGTAAATGTTGAAGACACTTTCTCTTCATTTGCTTCTTCATGGCATGAGAGCAGAGGCAGAGATTTCTTCCCTTTCATGTTATCATGGCTAAGTGTGCCAGGAACATAATTTTTATATTTATTTATTTATTTAAGGATTTTTATTTATTAAAATGATATTTATTAAAGAATTATTAAAGAAATTGACAAAGCCAAGAAGTAATTGGCAATTATAATTTCAAACAAATCATAAAATAAGAATTTCCGTTGAGTTGCTTGTCAATTACTACGGCCCTTTTCCTGTTCTGGAGAGTTTTTAATATATATTTAAAATTAAAAAAATATTTATTGTAATTAAGGGTAAGTTTACAGGGTACATAATGAATTATCCATTCAACAGTTCATAGACATTTTGTTAAAACTCATATGCTTTCATGAGATTTGTGTTAAGTTGACTGAGCCAGGAGTGTCAGTAGTTGGATGGTTAATATCGCTTAACCCTCTCACAATGTAATCATAGTCAATCAGTTAGATAAAGATTAGGGTTGGATATAGCACCCTTCCTCAGGTCAATATTTGATGTAATCAATTTAAAGGAGGCTTCCTCTGGAGTGTAGCCTGCTTCCTGTACATGAAGATGCCTTAGAAAAACAGCTCACTAGGCTTTTGCTGAGTTTAGACTCTGCACATAGCTCACAAACCTCTTGTTTCTTGGATTGGAATCCGCCTATCCGGACAATTGTCAGTGACCTGCCATCTGATCGTCTAACCTTGCGTTCCTTGGCTACTCCCACCACCAGCCTGTAATCTTCCTTCTGATCTTGGTTCATCGGCTCCCACAGTTTTGTGAGTTAGAAGCCTCTAACCTAAAATCTGTCCCACATACTTGGAATATGCCTGGACTTGGAATTCCCTGTTTTGACAATTGTGTGAATTATTGTCTTGGTATACATTTCTCTGTGTACATATTTGCATACACACACATGCAGATACAAACACACAAGCATATACTTAAACCACTTTTTTTTTTTGTTTCTTAGAATAACGAACCTAAGACATCATCCACTGCAATCCCTTCAAAGTAAGGAGACTTGTTTCACATCTTCAATGTTTCACATTTCATCACTTTTTCTTTCCTAATTTTCTGTACAATGTTCTTGGGTAAATACTGATCTCTTGAATTTATGATTGATTTCAGTAACCTATATTTTATATGTATATCTTTCTTCCAAGGCACTTCTGGGTAGATTAAAATTGCCAATGATTTTGGTAGCTGTCAAGCACTTTGTTTTTATATCGCCCAATGATTCCAATCAAATCTGATTGGAACAGATAACTTCAAAGAAACTAAAGGTAACATACCCAAACCAAAACCCCACTGCCATCAAATCAATTAGGACTAATAGCGACCCTTTATAGAGTTTCCAGGGTATAGGAAGGGACAGTCTCATCATCTGCCCACAGAATGGCTTGTGAGTTAGAATTGCTGATCTTTCAGCTAACAGCCCAATCTTTCAGCTTGTAGCCACTGTGTCACCGATAATCATTATAGACAACTTAGAGACCAGTAACCATGTAAAGAAAATCCAGGGCAGTCATACTCATCCAGAGTAGTGATATTCTGAGAGTGTATGACAAGATTAAATACATGTGGTTTTTATTATTATCAATATTAATATTCCCTTCCAGGGGTTCATGAGTGAGAGGGGGAAAAATGAGGAGCTGATATCAAGGGTCAAGTGGAAAGCAAATGTTTTAAAATGATGATGGCAATATTTGTACAAATGTGCTTGACACAATGAAGGGATGAATGGATTTTGATAAGACCTGGAAGAGCCCTCCCCCCAAAATGATTTAAAACAATATTTCCTTTCACATATCTCGGCCTCCATTTAGCCAGTAAATTGGAATTATATGATTGATCAGCTTCTCTTAGTTCTTCGGTGGTGCTTGACATTCTGTTAGTATCAACAGGTATACAGTAGTAAAAGTAAGTGTGTTAGGCTAGGTTATCTAGAGACACAAAGCCAGTAACATATACAACACCTGATATTAGCCAAAAGGCCAAGAAGCAATGAAGCTAGTAACATTTCCACACACACACACACACACACAGTCACATATGTGTGTGCATTTATTTATTTATATCAAGAAAATGATTCACAAAGTTGTAGAATCAAGCCAGTCTGAATCCAAGAAAGTTTCATTCAAGGAGTCAGATGTTAACCTGGAGGTTTCTACTGACTGGAGTAGCTTTGGAAACTGAAACACTCAAGATGGACAGGAAGATCACAAACTGGTGACTGCAGAGGCAGCTGAATCTAACGTTCAGCAGATCAAGTTTGTGACTAGAGAAGTGAATGAATTCAAGGTCAGCTGGTAGGTCACTAATGGGTCCCAGATTTCACAGGCAACATGACAATTCCTTGGTTCAAGGCCTAAGGACTAGAAGTAGATGAGTCAATGCAGGCCCTCACCCTAGCAAAAAAGCAAGCGAGCTTTTCTATAGTGACCACTTATATATGAAGAGGATCGCATCTCTGAAGAAATGTCCTTAAATTATATTACAAGGCTATGTCCTAGTAAGGGAAATGCCTTCCACCCTAACCTTAAAATTGCTTGAATACTCATAGCCGATCACATTATAGAGTTGATTGCATTTCATTGCATCACATAATTACCAAACCTCTGAGAATACTGGCCCAGCCAAATTGACTCAAAATATAACTATTAGAGGCATTCTATTAAGGTTTCAAGAGAGCAGGTAAGATAATAATGAGAAAAATGAACAATTTGTAGAACCTAAAAGTTTCTACTCAGAGATCTCAAACACTCTGAAGGTGACATCTTCCCTATATTTCTATTTCAATTATCTCTGGTGATCTTTAATTCCTTCCCCAAAGGTTTCTGCGTATATTCATTTATTTTTTCTTTATATATAATGTTAAGTTGACCATTCAAATCCATCTAGTGGTTCTGCAGGAGGAAAGGCCTGATAGCATGCTCTTCAAAGATTACTGCCTGGAAGACTCTATAGAGCAATTCTACTTGATCACATGGGGTAACTATGTATTAGAATCCAATTGGTGGCACTCCAAAACATACATAATTTATATTTTGTAATTAGTATTATAATTTTGTTTTGCAGTTCAAAAGCATTTTAAATTTCTTATCATGTTTGAGCCTCATTAAAAATTATGAAAATTTGAGACATAAATCAACAAACTAGAAGCTCATTCTTTGGCCAGCACATTCATTCAATTGCATTACTCTGAAATTGCATCCTTTTAACATGCCATCCATATCTTTCTCCAAGTCACAAAATTCATTTACATCATTCCCTGATTCATACAATACTAATGACTGCCTGAGATGCTTAGGCATTTATGTGAAGAATCACAGAATATTTTGCATGGAAATTAACGTTGCATGCCAACACAACAGGGTAGTTGGGCGTGCAAAGACTGTAATAGGCTTCTTAAGGTCAAACAAATATGAGATCAATGAAACAAGATCTCACGTCTTTGGATCCAGGTCCATTCTGCTATGAGAACTTTTTGTGTATCTTCAGTAACAATGGAAGCTCTCTCACTGTCATTGTGTTGATTCTGAGGAATAGAGAACCTATCAGACAGGCTCCACCCTGTGGGTTTCTGAGACTAATTCTTAATGGGGCAGAAAGCTTCATCTTTCTCTCCTGATTAGATAGGTGCTTTTGACCCACTGAACTTGTATTTAGTAGTTTTGTATGTAATCCAGTATGCCATCAGGGCTTGGTAATAGTTGCATGTGCTTTCTTTACATTTTATTCACTTAGAATATTTTCCACAATGATTTCACTCAAATAATAGACTGTAGATTAATTGAAAAGGATTCGGATAGGAATTGTGATAGACTCTCAGGGACTACTTCAGAGCTCTAATATTATCTTTACTTTGTTAGATTCCCCAGATGGGTCAATGTTCTACGTACCCAATGTGGGAAGCATTCTAGCACTCATTTAGAATGTTCATACAGCCTTGCACTTTTATCCAATAAAAGTAAGGACTTCGAAAGAAAATTTTCAATTTCCTATGTCCTCACATCTCCAATAATACTCTTTCTAGCTTATTTGTTTCTTATTCATGCACTCAATCATTATTACTCCATGCTTAGCTGAAATAATTTATTATCAAGATATTCAGTCCTTTATATTTATGAGATGCAACTAAATTTTCTGAAAATGCATATATAATATAGAAATGACTGAGTCAACACTGAAGTTACATAGGCAATCTGTATATTCTAGTTTTTAAATATCAAGTAAATTATTTCCCTTTTAGTTGTAGAACTCTTTAAAAGAGGAGTTCGTACTTGTACTAAAGTTAATATCCATCAGCTTCTGTGATACAATGAGAAAACCACTATGATAAATCATTTCCTAATACTCTGAAAGCAGATAGGCATTTCCCGTTAGTATTTCTGATAGCTTAAGTTTTAGAGTAATTCTTCTAGGAAATATTGAGGAGAACATCAGTGTTGTAAACTAATGAGAGTAAGTGCTACTGTGGTAACAAGTCATCACCTGCAAAATAGATTTTAAATATTCAAACTAAAGGAGTTCATTTCCAATATCTGTGCAAGGATTGTAAATTCATTTACAATAAACTTGCAAGACAGCTTTTTGAAAGAACAAAGATCCCTCTCCTATGGGTTGGATTCTTTTGACCTATTCTCAAATCTTATTTAACCCCTTTTTACCCATTTTTTAAAATCTTCTAAACAACTTTGTCAAGAATAAATGACACCTACATATTTTAATCTTTTATAATTAATTACAAAAGTTTATAAATTTTGAAATGGGTCATATAGGCATATTTTAGCCTATACCATGTGCCAGATGAATGTAAAATATTGCTTTGCTTTGAAAATCATATCATTCAAATAATTATAAGCATCTAATAAGTGTTAGAACCCTGTGAAGCTGATAAAGAAACAATTTTATGGAGTTCTAGGGTACCCTTGTGGCAAGACGGTCTGCTAACAAAAAGGTCAGTTTTGAAGTCAACATGGGAGAAATATATGAGTATTTCTATTCCTGTAAAAACTCACCAGGGCAGTTTTAATTTGTTCTGTGGGGTCACTCTGAGTCAGCTTTAACCCAATGGACTGAGTACTGCAGAATAAGTACTGAGATGCTAACCGTAAGTTCAGCAGTTGGAACCCCTCGCGTGCCCCCCCCCCCCACCCACACACAGACATTCCATGGAAGCACAATGAGTCTTTCTGCTCTGGTAAAGGTTTATAGCCTCAGACTCTCAAAGGAACCATTATACTCTATCCTATAGGGTAACTCTGAGTCAGAGTAGACTAAGTGGCAGTGTGTTTGATTGTTTGTTTTTGAGTAAGTGTTGATGGTGCAGAAAAGAACTGTTGATGATGATGGTAAATTTGCAATGATTAAAGGTAAGCTTATACAGCCAATTATTTTAATTTCTGTCAATAAATTGTACTCCTAAAAATATTAATTGGGGCTGAGCCCCGGTGCCATAGTGGTTGTGCATGGGACTGCGGCCCACTGGGATGGAGGTTCAATTCCAGCTCACAGGAGCAAAGGCTGGGCCTCCTACTCCCACCACCAGAGGGCAGGGATGCCTAAAAACTAAAAAAAATATATTAATTGAAAAAAGTTGTGATATATATATATATATATACACACATACAATAATGACATTACTTATTTACTATCAAGCAGTTCACAGGATTTAGTTTTTAACTTGAAGGTTTAGGATTATAGTTTCATGAAACAGCCCAATAATTGGCCTAATAGTATGTCTAAAACTGTAGTTCTACCTCCTCGCTGTTGCAGAGTACCTGGGTATTAAAATTTTGCAAGTAGCCATTATAAGCACAACACTTGGTCTTTATTAACATGGAGCAACAAAGGAAGTAACAGGTAATGGATGTGAAACTTTCAAGCTAGAAAAAATTTTAAATCATCATATGAATGCAAAATTTGGACAATGAATAATGAAAGCTAGAGAATAATTGATGTATTTGAATTACGGTGTTGGTACAGAATCTTGAAAGTACCCTGAACTGTCAGAAGAGTAAAGAGACCCATTTTAGAAGAAGTATCACGAGAATGCTTCTTAGAAAACAGGAAGATAAGACTTTATCTTTATCTATTTGTTGCCAACCCCTGCAAAAAGTTCAACCTATTTGCCAAAATAGAGAGTCAGCAAAAGACCGGTAGACCCTCAATAAGCTGGATTGTCACAGTGACTTCAACAATGGGGCTGACATGTACTAAATATTGTGAGGATTGTGTGGAAATGGATAATGTATTAGGGTCAATAAGAGCAGAACCAACTCAACAAAACCTAACAATAACACCATGGTAAATGAAACTAACTGACCCATTGAATATAAATAAAATCAAATTCTCACAACTGGACCAATAGATAATATCATGCTAAATGGAGAAAGATTGAAGTTATGAATAATTTTATCTTGCCTGCAGGATCTACTATCAAGGCTCATGAAAGCATGAATTGAGAAATCAAAAGAATATATTGTACTGGACAAATTTAGTGCACACGATCTTTTGAAGATGTTGAAGGCAAGAGTGTCAACTTGAGAACAAAGCTGTAACTCTCAATTGCTTCTTGTGCATATGGAAATTGGAAAATGAATAAAGAAGACAGAAGAAGAGTGGACACATTGAGAATATGGTGCTGACAAAGGAGATTGTGAGTAGCACAAACTGCCAAAAGAGCAAACAAGTCAAATTTAAAAGGAGTACAACCAAAATGTTACATAAAAGCAAAGATGGTAGAATTTTGTATCGTGTGTTTTAGACATGCTTCCAGGAGAGACCAATATGTGGAAAATGGTATTATGCCTAGTAAAGTTGGTCAGGGGTAAAGAAATGCTTCAAAGGAATGAATTGAAACAATGCCTACAATGATGTGTTAGCACAGAGCAATTGTGAAGATGATACAGGAACTGGCATTTTTCTTCTATTGTTCATCTGTCACTTAGAGTCAGAGCAGAGTCAACAGCAGGTAACATTAATTACAACATATGACATAAAATGGAAAAATGCAACTTGAAGGATTAAATAGGAAACTGTGAGGGCAGTGAGTGTATATTAATGAGAGATGCATGGTTGTATAGCTTGAAGAACATAATAAATATCACTAAGTTCAATATACAGAAACCATTTAGCAGATTTTGCTATCCACAATTTCAATAACAAAAATTAAATAAATTCTAAGGAAAGAGTTTCCTCACATATTCTGGGCATGTTATCTGGAGGACTCATTCCCTGGAGAGAGAGAGAGAGAGAGAGAGAGAGAGAGAGAGAGAGAGAGAGAGAGAGAAGCTTGGCCAAGTTGAGGGTCAACAAAAAGGAGTAAGACCTTCAGTAGGATGGGTTTACACAATGGTAGAAGCAATGGATTCACAACATAACATGGGTTGTGAAGATGGCACCAGACCAGGGAGTGCTTTATTCGGCTGTTTGTAGGGTTGCTCTGAATTAGAACTAACTTGTTGGCTCCTAACAAGAGATAAATAATCAAAATGTCCAAGTGAAACAAAGGAGTTATTACTTGTTTGTTTACTTAAAGGCTGAAATCTAGAAGATCTTGTAAAGGACAAAAGACCTGGCAAATCTGCTCCATAAATATTTATAACCAGAGGAATCCTATCGAACAGATTTACTCTGTCTTATAACCTTGATTGATCTGTTGCTGTTCTTGTTCGCTTCAGTAGAGTCAATAAATGGATACTGAGATAGTTAACATTTATTGTGCCAACCTGGCCGATAAGCGATTAAACTTGGGGTTAATTGAAGGGTGGAGGTAAATGGCTCTGTGAGCCTCAACTTTCTAGATCTCTGGTTTCTTTCTTTCTGATGGTCG
Organism: Nesogale talazaci; assembly: GCA_004026705.1. Lineage (NCBI taxonomy): Eukaryota > Metazoa > Chordata > Mammalia > Afrosoricida > Tenrecidae > Nesogale > Nesogale talazaci. The sequence goes on along the minus strand of PVJH01002578.1, from coordinate 156,159 downwards.
AACCAGGGTATAGCTGCCTTAGTCAGTTCCCTGCTTCAGCTGGCAAGGCTCACTTCCTGTGAGACATCCCTGAGGATAGGTCACATGGGCCTACCCTGATGCAGTCCTGGGTGCTGGAGCAACAGTGTAGACCCTTGCCAGTGATGAGATGCCTACAGGCTCATTGACTCGGCTTTCCTCCTACAGTCCGCATTATTTTCATGTGTTCTGTGAGATGGAGGAGGACTTTGTGGATTGGTGTCGGGCATATGGGCTAATGTTGGACTTGTGGACTTGGGCAGCACTGGATTGGGATGTTTTCTTGATGTGTACTTTGCTTTATATAAAACTCTGTCTTGAACCATGAGCTTCTGTGGCTTTGTTTCTCTAAAGTACCCAAACTAACAGAGATACTGTAATATGTGTTGTGGGGTAGAATTACCCAACAGAATTTTCGTGGCTGTAATCTTTGTGAAAACTGTTCATCGGTTGTTTCTTCTGTAAATGAGTTAGGTAGTTTGAATTTCATAACCAAAGGTTTGTAACTGACCAGAAACTACTTGCACTAAATATATCTAGTATACTTACAAGTAATGAAAGTAGGGTTTGAACCCAAGGTGATATGTCACCAAAATTTCCTTGTGTGAAAAACTGAATTTCAACGGACAACTTCACATTGTCCATATGCTTTGTCTTTTGTCGTGGTTGATGGCTTACATCTACTACCCTAGAAAAAAGTTTCCTTCACCAACTTCTATGTCCTTGTTTCGAGACTCTCGAGATTTTGTTTAGACTTTTTTTTTAACCACCTCCTAGACCTAGCAGTGAGTTAATCCAAAATATGAGAATAGGGAATTAATTCCCCAAATGAAAACAGCAACAAGGAAAACAAGGGTCATTTTTAAGTGTCTATCATTTTTTAGGCACTGTACTGGCATTTTCACATGTTATTTTAGACCTATACTCTAACCTTGAAATGGAGGTATCTTCTCTCATGTTTTACAGATGAGGATAAAAGTGAATTGTAAAGTGAATAACTTGAAGAGTTGAGATTTTAACTAGCTACACTTTATTTTGCCCTGTTTATATTTTCCTGCTTTACTATATTGATTTATAATGAAAATAGCTTAAGCATTAGAAAAATTGATTCTGTGGTATTCATGTACTTTTGTTAATTTCCTGATTGAGATGTAGGGGTGGAGTCTAGCCTGTTAATCTGGAGATAGTCATTGAGTAGCCAATGAGGTCTCTATGTGGGCAGGGTTTTCTCCTAATATGTCTGGGAAATCTCGCGATATTTCCCTCATGAAGATGAGAAGCTATTTTCCCCATTTGTTGGGAGTTAGTCTCAGAGACAATGAATCACAGACAAGACAAAATGACAGCGTCCGAGAAGCTGGAGCAGCTGGCGGAGAGACCACACAGCTTTGCCCTAATGAAGCCAGACCTCTGAAGCTGGGGTGGCCACATGGAAATCTCTGCCAGTGATGAGTTGCTTCTGCTGTTGATGGACCCTGAGCCCTGGAAGCAAGGAGCCATGTGGAGATCCCTGCCAGTGCCGGGATTCTGCACCCATTGACCTGTGAATTCGTGAGTCGGGAGGAGACTTTATAGACTGATTTTGGGCACATGGACTAATATCAGACTTATGACTGTGAACTGGACTGGCCTCAATGTCTTGTATATAAACCTTTTCCTTATATACATATGTGTATCTATGAAATTTGTTCCTCTAGTCTACCTGGACTAACACATTATGGTAACCCAGATTAACACAATAATGAAAATAGCTTGGGAAAAATTCATATACAAGTTCCAATTCTGTTTCTATATCTTATTATGTGACACTCTTATGACTAATGAATATATCACAATAAATGTAAAAGGCATACTTCAACACCTGACATACCCTATGAATTTATTTTTCCAATATTTTTAGTTGAATTTTGTTTCCAAAGTATATCGTTTCTGTGGGTATCTTATAGTACATGTATATAATAGTGGACTAAGTTTCCTGTCTACTTCCTGTACCTCTTAAAATGTTCTCCAAAGTGGGACTAGCATCCCACACCCACAGGGACAAAGGCAAGAAGAGAGAGAACTGGCCCATCACCCTGACGACATAAGATGCTCAGAGGACTACACCCCACTGGGGACCCAATGTTCCACAGAAAGGTCTGGGCAAACAAACAACAGGACGGGACACACTGGCTCCCTAATGAGGCAGACAGTGACACAGGGTACTTGGGATGTCACATGGTGGGGAAACAGTGCAAATTGACACACACACACACACACCCCCCCCGCAAAAAGGGGGTACTCCTTCCTGGTCAGAGCAAATGGAGTAAAGAATGACAGGCTGGATGACTCCTGTGGGGCACGAGAGAGGGGAGGAGAAAGGGGCGTGGACAAAACATGGCCTGAGGTGGGTGGAAGGAGCAACAAATGGTCTGGAATCCATGGAAGGGAGGGTGGTAGAAGGCCTGGTCAGTATTAAGCGAGGGCAATGGATCTGTGAAGAAGTGCTGAAATGCCCATGGAGGTGGAGCATGATGGTGGGACAGGAGGGAGATGGGAGGAAATGGAGGAAAGAGCTAGAAGGCAGAGGGCACTTGCAGAGGTCTAAACATAGGTATGTTCTTACATAGACACAATTATCTATTATAAGGAGGGAATAAATTTAAGAACATATCCATAGGTCAAATACTAGGGTAGCATGTGGACCTTGGACCCACACGCAGGCTCTCCCTCAATTCAAGAACACTTTATTCTATGAATCTGGTATTCAACGAAGCTCACTGGCTCAACACGATCACAGAAGTAAAATGGGTGCATAAGCAAATGTGGTGAAGAAAGCTAATGGTGCGCAGCTATCAAAGGATATGGGGTCTTAAAAGTCTGAAGATAAACAATAGACCACTTACCTGAGAAGAGACCACACCCACACAGAAGCACAACAGCCAGCATGGCCACTAGGCAATAGTCATCAAACGGGGGGCTGGGGGCGGGGAAGAAAACACACATATCACTGTGTGCACACATCCCCAAGGTGCCCACTGAGGACATGTAGGAGCATGACCAAGAGTGGTAAAGAAAGCTGACAATGTCCAGCTATCAAAAGATATAACATCGGGGGTCTTAAATATTTGAGCATAAATGAGCAGCCATCTAGCTCAGAAGCAACAAAACCCACCATAAAAGAAGATCACCTGCCTGTGCGATCATGAGATACTGAAACAATTAGGTATCAGGTATCAAAGAACAAAAATCAAAATCAACAGACCAATTGACTCCTGATATGATCACTGAAGACAAATGGATACAGACGCAAACAGAGTAGAAGAAATGATGGTGCCCAGCTACCAAATGATTGAATGTCTGGAGTCTCAAAGACTGGAAGATAATCGAGTTGCCATTCAGCGCAGAAACAGCAAAAGCCCACATGGAAGAAGCACACCAGCCTGTGTGATCAAGAAGGCCATAGGGAGCAGGTGTCGAGCATCAAAGAACAAGAACTAAGTCATCACAAAGCAGAGGGAGAGCAGGGTGGGGTCCTAAGGCCTACTGGCACGTAATTGGTCACCACTTTACAGGGGATTCAAGGGGAGGAGACAGACCAGTCAACGGACAACAGGGCAGCGATGATACATACATGTTTCTCTAGTTCCTGAAGTCTTCCACCCCCCAACCATCATGGTCCCAACTCTACCTTACAAATCCAGATGGACTGGAGAAGGTACACTGGTGGGGAGGGGAGCTGGAAATATGGGGAAACCAAGATGGATGAGCCCCTTCGAGCCAGTGGTTAGATTGGAGCTGCTGGAGGAGTGGAGAGAAGGTGGGGTAGAGAGACGGAGCCAACTTCAAGGATATACACAAAAATTCCTATTTGAAGGACGGGCATCATAGGAGTGGGCTGGGGGAGAGGTCGGGCAGTGTAAGATATGACAGAACAATAATAATGTATTGAGTGTTGGTGGGGAGGGGAGAGCAGGGGAAGAGGGGAAGGGATGGAAAAGCCGATACCAGGAGCTCAAGGGAAAAGGCGGATGATTGGAGAACAATAACAGCAGTGGACATGTGAAAGTGCTTGGCACAGTATGTTTATTTATGTATTGTGAAAAACGATGTATGAGCCCACAATAAAATGATTTTTAATTAAAAAAATGTTCTCCAAAGTAACTTTTCCAATGTACTTTCTCAATCTAGAACTAGTTCTTTGAAAAAGTTGGTCTTATCGAACAAATACAGTTAAGATATTAAGGTTTTATCACATTTCGCACTCAGATTGTATTCACTTTTAACAGAAATTTTCAAGGTTAGCCCCAAGGAACAAGTAAATTAAAGTATGCATGTCTAGTGCCCTCAATTGGATATGGGGATGTCCTCAGAACAAGTGATACTCATAATAAAATTCTTTGAGTGCAAATGCACATACATGAGTTAGGTAGTGATTCAATTTCAGTGCCATGTAAGTGTGGATATTAGCTTCATGCTCAACATTTATATAACATGGCACAAACTGTTCACATCCTTGTCCTCTTCCTGGCACCAGGTTCATGCTTGCTCTGTATAGTAATGGACACCCACCTAGCTAATCAAAAGTAGAAATGGGGGAGGAGCAACGTGGTTCTTTTGCATGGTATCTTCTTAAATGTTTGGTTTCTCAAGAATACCTGGCATCCATCAATTAAACTGATTTTATTGAATAGAACTTACTCATTAAGTTGCAAATTTAGTAATGATTTATAGCATGAACTGCATATGAAGTTTGTATTTTCCTGGAAGACAGAAGGGGAGTTTTGAATTACTGCATTTTACATTACAACTGATAGAACTGTGCATTAGACACCACAAGATTTATTCCTTCACCAAATGGACTCCTCCTTAATGATAGGGCCTATTACTATAAGCATATTATTACACTTAAAGAAACAGCATGCTGGAGTTGACTGAGCGAAGTAAAGTGCTTTGAGCTATGCAAAGCACATTGCAATTAGTTAAGACTGATTCTAAGGTAATCTAATTATTTGAGTGTTTTTTACCTTAAAAGTAATAAGTATGAAATCCACATCATAAGTGCTTAGTAAGTACAAACCGAGGAACCTATGTAGTTAATTTTATGAATATTAAGTTCCAAAAGGGTTATAACTAGGGTATATTATGCCACATATATTACTCAATCCCAAGAGCCTGGCATAATATTTCCCACAATGGCAACAGCAGAGGATGCTTCTTTCCCTGAAAGGAAAAAATGAAATACAAGGGAGATGTAGGTGAATGGTAAATACATGAATTTACCTCTCATCCAGCAACATTGTAATAGAATATCATGTCTGTTATCATCAAAATAATTGAAAAAACACATCTAAATTTAAGTGTCAGATTTTATAGTCTGACCTTTGGGAATTATTTTTAAATTTTCATCATTTGATATTTTATGTTTAAAGTTGAAAGTATAGCTTTGTAATTAAGCAGATAGAATTACAAATAAAAAGGCTTATTTTTTTTATCAGTTTAACAAATCAGTACATCATTATTGAAAACCTAAAAATAAATTTATAATAAAATAGAGTGATTAAGAACACATATTAATGATAACTGTAATTGTATAGGATTAGAAATATAAATTATGAAAAATCAGGAATGAACTTTTTGCATATATTTTACTCTCATTTTCCCCTTACCCTGGTCTTTTCTGGTAAGCAACATGGCCAACCAACTCAATCAGGGGATATCTCCATCTCCATTTGGGGAATCAGGTAAACATAATAAGGTTTTTGTGTTCTCCCATATTCAGACATGTGAGAATCCACTGACATCGAAAGGGAATTGACTCATAATGACCCTATGTAGGGTTCCTGAGAGGAAAAATGTTTCTGGGAGCAGATAAGCCCATCTTTTTCCATTGGACGGTAGGTGGATTTGGATGGCAGACCTTCCGATTGTCAGCCCAGCACTTACCAGACAGTGCCAAGATGGTTCCTAAACAAATATCAGTATTGATACAATGCTGGAGACAATGGAAACTCGGTCCTAAACAAATGAGTTCTGGAAAATAAAATGTATGCTACCTAAGCGATAATTACCTAATATTTAGTTAAAATTTCATAACTAATCACAAAGAACTTATCATATGATCGATATTAGTAAGTTGACTATTAAACCCTTCTTTTCTTCCACAGAGCGGAGATTGTGAAATCAATCTCCTAAAGTGACCTGCTTTGCCTCATTGGACAACTTATCATGGCATACATAGCCAATGGCCAATTGGCTTTTTATGCTTCCTTTCTCTTACTACAGCCTCTATGATATCTTTTCATTAATTTATTTCCTTGTGATATCTCTAGGGAGCCTTCCATTAATGTGATAGTTTTCTTTCTTTTTGAGAAAAAAGTATTTCTTGTGTCTGGACAGTCTCACTTAGCTTAATGTGATTATGTTTTGATTCGTTCAATTTGAAAAGAAAGCAGAAAGAGCTTGATCTTTAAAGGCATTGTTGTTGGGTGCCAGTGAATTGGTTCCAAATCACCGCTATCCCATGTGTGCAGAGAAAAACTCCTCTATTGTGTTTACAAGGGTATGACCTTTCAGAAGCAGGTCATTAGGCTTTGGGGCAAAGGTTCCTTTGTGTTCCAAATGCCAACCTGGAAAGAGTAATTGGAGCTTAAGTGTTGGCGCCCTTGGGGCTCTCAAAAGTCCTTAAGACATTTAAGTGATGCTATAGTCCTCACTATGTTTAGACCTTGAACCCTATAAATTTGTCTGATAAAGTTTAAAACATCTATTCCCCATCATGAAAACAATTATGACCCAATTGCAAACAATCCCACATAAGAAATAATAAAGAGCTATTCTCAGGGAAATGGGATGACTTGACCTTCCCATCTTGTCTTTGTCCTGATTTTGGAAGTCACATATTTGGCTGTCTGTGTTTGCCATCCTATGTATCCATTTGAGAAAAGTGAAAATTTCTGCATAAAATAACAATCTGTTACTCAGCAGCAAGAGTGTTTCTGGCAACTTCCACATGTTAATAATAAATATATCAACTATATATGAAAGTACACACGTTCAATGAAGCAAAATACAAAATAATAATAAAATAGAAACCTGTAACTAGTTCAAGATCTGTTTGCTGACCTCCCGGAGTGTCCTGGGGTTGAGTCCCATGAGGTGCCACACCCTGGCCCCAAAGTATATCCTTGGCACTCCCTGGGGAATTCCATGCTCTGTTGCGCACCCTTAGGGTTTTGCCATGGTGTGGTTGGGCCAGACAGGGAACAATTCCAACCCTGCTTCTCTATTGTAGTCCCCGTAGGGCCTTGGGTCAGCAAGAGACAACATGTTTCATTGTGGGGCTGACCATATGGTCCTTTCTGTGCATTGGCTGTTCTGGGTGGGATTATCATCCTCATGGCTTGGTGGTGCAGGATGTACTCCATTCCCTCTTCCTCCCTCTTCATTTGTTCTCGTGTGCTCTGGTCAGGCATGTCCCACCCCCCCATGCTGCAGCTTCAGTGCTGCCCTCCAAAGCAAACTCCCCTGGGGGGAGAGGTGGCTGTCCATGTAGTTGGAATTGGGGTTGGGCCCTCAGACCCCTCCACTGACTCCCTATTCCATGCCATCACACTGCATTCACTTCCTGGAACACTGGGTTTAAGCTTGGTCCTTCATATCAGATATCGGGCATTAAAGAACTAAAAATTGTATCATTATAAATGGGGAGGGTACAGATGAGGACCCAAAGTCCATCAAAATGTGAAGCGACATCCCCTGATAGAGGGGTCGCATGGAGGAGATGGAGCCAGTCAAGGTACAATGTAGCAACAATGAAATATGCAACTTTCCTCTGGTTCTTAAATGCTTCCTCCCACACACTATCATGACCCTACCTTACAAATCCAGCTAGACCTGAATTTTACACTGGAGCCAGAAACAAACATGGGGAATTCAGGACAGATGATTCCTCAGGGCCAATGGTAAGAGTGGTGATACTGGGAGGGTGGAAGAAAGATGAAGTAGATAGGGGGAACCAATGAAAGGATCTACATATAACCTCCTCCCTGGGGTATGGACAACAGGGAAGTGGGTGAATGGACACATCAAACAGTGCATGATATGACAAAATAATGATAATTTGTAAATTATTAAGGGTTCATGGTGGAGGGTGTGTAGGGATGGAGGGGAAATATAGAGAACTGATATTGGAGGCCTATGTAGAAAGGGAATGTTTCAAGAATGATGATGGCAACAAATGTGCAAATATGGTCTATATACAATTGATGTATACACAGATAGTGATAAGAGTTGTATGAGCCCCCAGTAAAATGATTTTAATAAATAATAAATGATTAATAAATCATTTTAAAAGTATACACTTTATATTTTGATTGCAAATGCAAAGTAGCCAAAGTGAAAAATGATTGCACTTTATCTCTATTTGATAAATGTGGAAATAGACAAGAGGACTCAGGATAAGAACCCTGGAAAATGGTGAATAAAAAAACAATTAGTGGAAGCAGTTTTTGATCAGAATATATTCATTAAGGAGGCCTGGTTATGTAGTAGGTTATAAGTTAAGTTGATAAATGCAAGGTCAACTGTTTGAACTCAGATGTTTGCTCAGGGATTTCAGCTAGCCTTAATAATTGCAGCCTAGGACACTTTTGAGAACAATTTTATCTTTCCCTTTTGGTTTGTTATTAATCAGCATTGACTTAAAAGTAGCATACCTGGAGGGAAAGGGAAAGCTGGGGGTAGTAAAGAGGAACCAATCACAATGACCTACCTATAACCCCCTTCAAGGGAGATGGACAACAGACAAGGAGGTAAAGGGAGACATCGGACAGTGCAAGACATGAAAAAATAATAATTAATAAATTGTCAAGGGTTCATGGGTTCATAAGCAAATATGGTAAAGAAATTTGATGGTGCCTGGCAATCAAAAGATATGTGTCTGTGGCCTAAAAGGCTTGAAGATAAACAGCAGCCATCTAACTGAGAAGCAACAAACTCCACATGGAAGAAGCCCCTCAGTCTGTATGAACAAGAGGTATTGATGGAATCAGGTGTCAGGCATCAAAAACTTGAAACAAAAAAATCATATTCTTGTAAATGAGAGGGAGGGTGAAATGGAGGTCTGCACTAGTCTGAGTTGACTTTATAAATAAATCCATTGACATTCATATGTATATATGAAAATGCTTTATATAAAGAGTGATTGTACATTAAGAAAACGCCTCATGGGCTGAACCCCGGTAGCGTAAGTGGTTGAGTGCAGGACTGCAGTCCACAGGCTTGGCGGTTCAAATCCAGTGGCTGCTCTCAGGAGCAGCGCTGGTAGCTCCCACGACCACCAGAGGCAGTGATGCCAAAAAAAATACAAAAAGAAAAGAAAAAAAGAAAACACCTCAGGCCAGTTCAGATCAAGTCTAATATTATCCCATATGTCTGATACCAGTCTGTAAATTCCTCTTCAACCTCATTCAACACATACAATGATGCTGAGTGCAGGAAGATCACAGGCCAGTTGGTGGAAATTATTGTAGATCCACATGATGGTGGAAGCATCTTAGCAGTGGCCTGGGTCTCCATGTTTTTCCAGTTCCCTTCTATACCAGTGTACATCTTCTAGTCTAGGGGGATTTGTAAACAAAGACCAGGGCAATTAATTGGAGGATGAATAATGATCCTCTACAACATAAATGTGTGTTGTCCCAGATTAGAAAGGAAATTAAAATGTTTCTAGAAGCAAATGAGAATGCTTCCTATCAATGTCTATGGAATACAGCAAAACAGTCATCAGAGGTAGCTTGATAGCAAGAGTGACATAAATGAAAAAGGAAGAGAAGCTTATGCTGGATCCACTCTCACAAAACCTCTCGATTAGAACAGTGTCAACACAATAATCCCTCTAACAAGAAAAGAAAAGAAATAATAAAAATCAGGGCAAAGTTCAACCACTGGGAAGACAAAAGTACAATGCCGAAGATCAAAGCAGCAAAAAGCTGCATCTTTCAAAGGTTCAACAGACTCCACAGACAACTGGTAAACCTAACCAAAGAAAGGAAAGAGCAAGCCACAATAGACAGGATGAGGAATGAAACAGGAGTCATCACAACACACAACACAATAAATTCATCTCTTGAAGATAAATTGCTTTAAATGCTGAGATGAACATTTACTGAAGGACCCTATACTTTATATATCAATTTTTATTAAGTCACAAATAAATTTCTCACTTTCTAATTCAAAGATAGGCTTTGATTGTGTTCATCTTAAGCTCAGGGACAGTCCACTTCTTTATGATAGGTACAAAAGAAAACACTAATAAAAGGAAATAAGTTTAGAAATTCAACTTCAACCCATAACCAAGACCAGGAAACTGTGAGTTCCTTATGTGTCCTCTTAGCATCAGTCCAAATCTGATTTTGGAGTGGAATTCTTCAATACAAGAAGACAGTTGGATATTTTCAAATGGTACAGGTAGAAATAGCAATGAAAATAGATTAAGATACAGAAAGCTGCTCCAATCTACTCCCATGTTGGACTGTGGTTTCAGTTAGTTCACCCACATATGGAAGAGAACATAGAACGAGGCCTCAATCCATCAGTAAAGTTGAATACCTTGTTTTGTGATTAATCATATCTAAATTTCTTCCTAGTCATGGAAAATATGAAGGACTGCAGAAAAGAGAACCTTGGTGTAGAGAGGAATAGAGTGCTCCCTCCCCCACCCTCTCTCCTGCCTCCACACACACAAGAGATCCACAGATATTTGGTTTAATAGTTGCATCTCTTTATCATTAGAATGCAATAGTCCTGATTGTAAGATCCCTTGGAGTGCATTCTTCTTCAGTTACTAAAATTTCACCAATGACATCCAAAACTCAATGTTAGCTATGGTAAACCAAACCACAGAAAAGGGGGCATGTTGGGAAATAGCAATAATAATTAGTTCTACCTTGCTGAAGTCCTAAACCGAATAGAATGTGCTTTCACATCATTTGAAATCGGGAAAAGTGTGTGTCGGCCTTGTGTCTTCTAATCATGCTGGTTCGATCTGTGCTAAGCAGAAAGCCGTGTTATATGAAGAAGAATGTGGCATCAGGATTGCAGGAAGGTTTATTTTCAACCTGCCTTGCTTCATGAAAGTGAGAAGGAATGGAAATACTTACTGATGAAGATCAAAGATTGCAGCCTTCAGAATGGACTGCAACTTAATGTAATGAAGAACAGAATTCTCAAAACTGGGTTGATAGGTAAAATCATGATAAATGGAGAAAAGCTTGAAGTCAAATTTTGTCTTGCTTAGATCTACCATGTCCATGGAAGAAGCAGTCAAAGAGCACACATGCACGGCTTTAGGTGGTAAAGCCCCAACCTCTAACACAGCATCATGGGTCCGGCAGGCGCAATTGTGCAGCCATGATTAAAGAAAGATTATAGAAAAGTCATAGAAAATATGAGAGATAGAAATAAGGGAGTCAGACACATTTGGATGGTAACACGTTCACCTGAGTGGCCATGATGTCAACAGTCAGGTCCGCGCACATCACAGGCAAGAATCCAGGAACCAGAGAGCTCTGGAGGGAGCTAGGAAGCCCACTGGAGGGATCTGGCAGGAGGGCGGGGGTTTATTGCTCACCAAGGTTTCAATCTATTTCAGGTGTGTGATTACAGGTACCCAACCATCCCAGAAAGGGGATGTACAATGACAGGAGAGGATGAGCTAGGGGTGTACACGTAATACCAAGGGGAGGGACCAGGGATATACATGTGACAAGAAGGGCAGCCCCTAGACTTAATATGGCAACCTAACCTTGATCATCCTTACTTGAACTTGACCTCCTTGTCTCTCCTTTAAGGAAGCAGTCTAATGCTATCCTTATTAGAAGGGAGTGGGCCCCACAGGGTGGGACAGATTATATAGTCTGGTAATCCTTAGAGAGAATAGTTCCTGACCTACTTCGGTTGACCTCCAAGTGTATAGTCCTTTGCCACTTGTAGCAAGCAGCTAAGTATGACATATATTTAGGGGAAACAGCTTGGGAGAAATCATTCTGTTCCCCAAATTTAGGTAAGTCTATTGCATAGGCCTCTTTAGCCCTATGAAAAGCAAGGATATTATTTTGAGGACTAAGTTGCACCTGAACCAAGCCTTAGTATTCTCCATTACAAGGTATACATGAAAAGTGGATATTGAATAAAGAAGACCATAGAAGAATCTATACATTTGAATTGTGGTGCTAGCAAAGAATATTTAAAGTAAAATATTTAAAGAATATTTAAAGTACTGTGGAGTGCTAAAAAGACAAACTGGTCTGTGTTGGAAGAAGGAAGGCCAGCATGTTCCTTAGAGACAATGATGATGAGACTTTCTCTCATATATCCAAGTCTCTAGGATTCATACATCATTCATTCCCCATTCTGATTATGATATTGTGTTTAGATATATTGATGTTCACATTTGTTTTTTTTTAACCCCAGCAGCAAATGAAAGTACACAAATCATTTTTATTGCAGGCTTTCCTCGATACAGATTGTTATTATTGTCTCTGCTTTGAGAAGTCAACTTGTCCTCATATGTTGAGTGCCTTCTGAATCAACTGGCTTAACTAACTTCTGCCTCTCCCTGACAATGTTCAGCTGCTATTCATAAGGATTTTAGTGTTTGACAATGCTTTTTGGTTCTCCGTAGGGTTTCCAGTGGCTAATTCCTTTGAAGTTCATAGCCTATTCCTTCTTTGTGGTCTGTTCTTCATCTGGAAGCTCTGCTGAAACCTGCTCACTTTGGATGATCCTGATGGTGATTGTTATACTTCCAGTATAACAGCAACACACAAGCCACCAGTATAATAAACTGACAGATAAGTGAAGGAATGAATACAGAGGATCTAACAATTCAAGACTTTTTGAAATTAGTACAAAAATGAAATATTTTGATATAAACTTAAAATATGTATAGAACATATACTCTGAATATTATAGTGGCATCGTTTGGAAGGTTCAACTCATCTAAATTTGTTTATGAGCTTAATGTGAGTCCTGTTAAAATATCAGAGAAAGTTTCCTTTTATAGGTATACAAGTATTCTCAAATTTGCACAAAAGGTGCACTTTCTTTTTTTTGGGGGGGTAGGGGCATCACTGCCCTCTGGTGGGAGTAGGAGGTCTAGCCTTGCTCCTGGAGAGCTGCTGATGGACTTGAACCCCCAACTCAGTGAGTCACAGTCCCGTACACAACACTACACCACCAGGGCTCAGCCCAACACTTTCTTTAATAGCTAAAATGTTCTCTAAAAGAAAAAAGTGGAAGGAATAATTTTACTTGTTTGCTATTTTGTTGTTGTTGAGAGGAGCTGTCCAGTCAGTTCTGACTCACAATGCCTCTATGTAAATCAGAATGACACAGGATCTCACAATGCTTTCTGTGCTTGAGTTTATTTTTGCAGTCACTGAGTCAATCCATCTGGTTGAAGGCCTTTCTCATTTAGCTGAATTAGGTGAAACTTTATAGAGTACACCAGTCTTCCATTAGATAATTCATACATATTTTGTTTCATGTTACTTCTTGAAATCTAGTCAATGTATCATCACGTTTCCCATTGTCTCTATATGCTTCCTGTTTCCATTCCTACTTCTTTTCTAACTCTTCTGAACTGTGTCTTAGGGGAACTTTTGATCTCAAACGTTTGATTTTTCAAAGGTATGCTTGTTTTCCTAATGCTCCCCATATAAATCTGTTTATTGTTTAGTTGAAAATTTAGCCGTAAGTTATATTCATTTCCAGATATGAAGGACGGGTAAAGGTCATAGCTTCAGAGATCTGTTCCAACAGTCTGTCTTCTGCCACTAACCTTGGTCTTTTTATGATTTTTAGTATTGTTCTGCATTTTTCACCACTCTACTCGGGATTTCCTTATATTGTCCTTTTCAGATCAGTTAGTAGTTGTAGTTTTGGTTATCTAATTCTGGTCTCAGGACATACAGCAAAATAAGTAGAAATATAAATAATTATACACTTAGGATCCATGGGGTCTTAGTGCATTACACCTTGGATTGCTAATGACAAGATCAGCATTTTGTAAACATGAACCGCTCTGCAGGAGAAAGAAGTCCTTCTACTCCTGGAAAGATTTAGTCTCAAAACTTATGGAAGCACTCCGATAAGTTGCTATGAGTCAGAATTGCTCAATGAAAGTGGGTTTTATTCTTTTAAAAATTATACATGTACTAATATAGTCTATAAACCTTATGCTTTTTTTTGTAGGTTTGCACCCACTCACTACTCAGGTCCAAGTATCCACAGTGTCGATCCATGAATTTACACTTAGGTCATCATTATTCTAGGATTGAATAGAGCAATTACCTCTATTACTTTTAATCCCTGCTTTTGATATTTTCTGTGTCTTTTATATTTTGCTTATAGAAGTCTTCAGTATTGTAACTTGCTTTTGTTCTTCATTTCTTTCCCCTGGAGGAATATCAAATATTTTCTTCTCTTGGGATTTTTTTGTGTTCAGATCTCTGTGCATTTCACTGTACTACTTTACTTTCTGTTCTCCAACCACCATTTGAAGTCTTCTATTCAGCTATCTTACTTCACCATTTTTTTCCTTTTGCTTTAGCTATTCTATACTCAAGAGCATGTCCGTGTGTCTTTAAAGTTCCATTTAGATCATTTCTTTCTTCCCTGTTTGTGTTAATCATCTTTTAGTTTCTTTATACATGAGGCCTTTTCAAAACTCAATCAGTCTGTGGTCCTTAGAGTTGAGTGTGCCAAATCTATTCTTTAAATTGTCTCTAAATTCAGGTTGGATAGATTCAAGGTTGCACTTTGGCCCTTGTGTATTTTTTTTTTCATTTTCTACCATTTCATTTTGAGCTTACATATGAACAATTGATGGTCTGTTCTAACATCAGACTTGACCTTGTTCTGAGTGATTACATTGAGCGTTTCTATCATCTCTTCCCACAGATGCAGTCAATTTGATTCCATCTGGTGACTATAGATCATGCACATTTAATTGCTATCTATATTGTTGAGAAAAGGTTTTTGCAGTGAAGAAGTAATTGACTTTGCAATTGTCTGTCAAGCATTCTCCAGCTTCATTTCTATCACTAAGCTCATACTTTAAAACAACTGATCCTTTCTCTTTGTTTACAACATTTACATTCCAATCAAAAGTGATTATTCATTCATCATGGTTCTATGTTTTAATCAATGATAGACTATTAAATATTCAATTTCTTCATTATTGTGAAAAGTAAAAATATGCTTTACTGAGGTAAGGAAGAACTTTTGGGAAGGGTCTCATTTTTGACATTAGTGACTGGTATTTAAATTTGAATAATAGTCATATGAACTGATTTTCATTGTAGGTGTATGGGTAATATTTTGTCAATAACACTGTTGTACTTCAGGATAGATCTTGAAAAAATTTTTAAACGTATGTATGTGTTGACATTTTTCATCCTTTTGTTAATCATACGATAGTAAGCCATATGATTGTCTCATTCAAAATTGCCATCACAGTTCATTTCAGCTCACTAATGCCTAGAATATCAATCTTTATATGTTCCATTTCCTTCAGGGTGACTCTCAATTTTCCTAGGTTTTTTCACTGCACAGCCTATGTACAGCCAATTACTAATGGATGTTTCCAGCTGCATCTTCTCATATTCAGTCGTGCCTCATCAACAAATGAAAATACCAAAAGCTTTACTTCATTGACATCATTAAGGTTGGTTCTCCTTTGAGGAGGCAGCTGTCCCCTTGTTGAATTTTGAGTTCCTTCTAACTTGAGGGTCTATCTTTTGGCCCTGTGTCAAACTTTATTCTTGTGCTATTTTAAAGATTTTCAGTGACTGCATTTCAGAAGTGGTTCTCTTTTCCTTCTTCCAACTGTCTTAGTTTGGAAATACCTCTGAAACCCATTCACCATCTGTGACCTTGCTAACAATTAAAATACTGGTGGTATAGCTTCCTGAATTATAGCAACATTTAAACACCCAAAATGCAACAAATTAACCTCATGTTAGCCACTTATCATATAGATGCAGAATAAGCATTTAATTTTGATGGCGATAGGGCAATTGACTACAATAATCTAAAAATAGATCCACATACTTAAACCTTACAAATTTCCTAAAAATGAAGAACATTTTTCAATAGATGAAGGATTCAGTAATTGGAGCCCTCAAATATCCATGGGCAAATCAAAATAAACGTATAAAAACTATCAACTTAAGTATTTTAAAAATCGTTAAAAGCAGTCTCAAATTTAAATTCAAAAGTATAAAACACTTTAAAAAACACTTTGAAGAAAGCTTCAATATCTTTTTTTTAATTTTTTAATTAATTTAATTTTATTTTTGTGCATCACTGCCCTCTGGTGGTCGTGGGACCTACGCAGCGCTGCTCCTGAGAGCTGCCACTGGATTTGAATCACCAAGCCCGCAGGCCACAGTCCCGCACTCAACCACTTGCACCACCAGGGCTCAGCCCGAAAGCTTCAATATCTTGGACAAGGTAAATACTTCTTAAATTTGACAGCAAACGCATGATCCATAGAAAGATAATTTGATTAAATGGACCTCACAGAAATGAAATATTTTTCACACTGCAAAAGGGATGAAAACACATGTGTCAAATTGGGAAAACATATTTACAAACTATAGACCCAACTCTTGTTGACTATGCATACAAAATTCTTAAAACCATAGAGTATAAAGCAAATACTTCACAACCAATCAGCAGATGAGTAAAAAAAACATTTCATCAAAGAAAATAACAAATGGAAATTAAGTGAAGATTTGTTCTATAAATTAACTATTAGGGGTACTCAAAACAAAACTACACCAACATAATGCTATAAACCTATCAGAATCGCTAAAACAAGAGTATTGAGAAAACATGTTGAAAAAATTCAGAGAATGTGGCTGTCTTGTGTAAAGCGTGTGGATGTGAAAGGGTACAGACACTCTGCATATAATTTGTCAGTTTCTTACAAAAGTAGACATGCAATTACCTCCCTACCCATTAATGGCACATTTGGTTGTACAGCTCAGGGAAATAAGTGTCTATAATTGTACAAAAGTCTATATAGAAGCATGTACACCAAGGTTCATTTCATCAGTTTTCAAAATACCCAAATTTGAAAAGAACTAAAGTTTTCATCAACAGATGAATGAATAAACATAGTGTGTGTATGTGTGTGTGTGTATATATATATATACACACACACAGATATATATATATATATATAAAACTACAGAGAGAAATTAAATCTTTAAAATGTCAAAAATGGGAAAAGATTGAAAACATTATGGTGAGCGAAATAAATTTATCACAATATGACAAATACTGAATGCTTTCAACTGAAAGCATTATGTGATATGCTTACTTATCACATAAGTAAGCAATTTTTAATTACAAGTGTATGGGAATTAAAAGGAGGCCTGGTGAGTTAGTAAGCTAAATGTTAAGTTTCTAGCCCAAAGCTCAGTATGTCAGTCCTAATAAATAAGCCAGCATATCTTTAAAAAAAAAAAACAAACTTCAAGCCTTAGGTTGCAATATTGAATGATTCTCGCGCAAATTAATGAATGAAGCAGAAAGCATCACAGCACAAGTATACATCAGTAGAAGAATGGATAAAGAAAGTCTGGTGTATGCACACAATGGAATTTTTGAAAAAATATCAATAAAAATATGAAACACCTCATGAAATGTAAGGACCTGAAAAACGTTATACTGAGTGAAGTTAGTCAATCAAATAAGCACAGTATTGTCTGAGTATATTACTCTA
This sequence comes from Nesogale talazaci, assembly GCA_004026705.1. NCBI lineage: Eukaryota > Metazoa > Chordata > Mammalia > Afrosoricida > Tenrecidae > Nesogale > Nesogale talazaci. The sequence goes on along the minus strand of PVJH01002578.1, from coordinate 138,365 downwards.
AAACACCAACATGAAGGCAGACTTCTGCTTCCAGGTTATGTAATCTTCTAACCTGGTCTTTGAAGCAAGAACCTGACTTACATTCATGAACAATACATCACCTCTTTATATGTACATCTAGAAACCGTTTTAACAGAGGAAACCTCACTTCAGCTTTTCAAGTTGGAGGGAGAGGGAGATAACTATTCTCTATTGCTGCCAAACAAAATTGTGCCACAGTCACCCGGCTGAATAGACACTCCTACCAGAATTTTAAGTGAAACTTAGTAGAAATGCAAATCAAGATCAGGAAGGATACCATGTCTAAAAGAAGATGAGCACATTTCTGTTGTAAGGGAAATGGGAGGGAGTGACCTCCCATCTGGAAAAATGTTTTAATAATTATTAAATAGAAACCAAGGGGTGAATATGCCTGGTATTATGTTCCTAATTGGACATTTTTTTAAACCTGTTTCTATCCAGTCCTTGGTGGTGCATGTTTTGTCCTATATACTACTGGGATTTCAGTCACTTGTTTTGCAAGGTACACATAGATAAGAACTGAAGGACTCAAGGCAGAAACTCCACTGATTGAACAGGGTTCTACCTCAAACTAACCTGTAGACCTAAAACTGCCTATTGTGAGAAGAAGCTGTTGACAGCTATCTGAAGGGTATATAACTGGTACTTGTTGGACTTTGGTTAAGATCTCTTGCCTTGAGCGTGCCCAAGGAGGGATGGGCAGGGACTTCCATATACTTACTATTTTAATTTGTTTTTTCTGAAATTTATTACTTTATATGCATGGTTATGCCACTCTTCATGGATATTATTGTTTTTTTCATCACCAATACATATTGTTTGTGCAAATAGTGTCCAGGCCCTTAAAAGTTTAATATGTAAAAGTTAAAAGATCATGTACTGCAATTTGTAGTGAACCTATACTTGCATAAATTCCTTTCTCAACTGTGCTATAAATTCTATATCTTGACCAAATTAATGACACTATCAATAGATTTATCTTATGCCCCCAGGAAATAACTGATACTAGTCTCTAACATAAAATGGTACTGATGTCTCAAAAGTGAACCAGAGACATACATATAAACCATAGGTAATTGAATAGATTTTAGACTCCCACTTAGTTCTAGCTCCAATCTAAGAAAGAGTTAGTTCTTGTGACATGAGCCTACTTGATGTTTATTTTGATGGAGAGCTCACTGAAGATATGGGTGCTGTAGCAAGGTGTGGTTAAGCAACTAGATAATATACTGAACGATGCAGGAAGTATCAGACCACAAAGGCATATTATTAGGTAAGCATATAAATAAAGTCTGGTATATGCATACAATGGAATCCTTGAAAAACATCAATAAAAATTGTGAAATGTAGGAACAGAAAACCTAGAAAGTGGATTATGATAGATGTAATTATGTTAAAATTTAGCACATTATCATATTTTCTCCTTTTTGATGCATTTTAAAGTTGCTCTAATTTATAGTACTGCTTTTATTAATAGCAGTTTTTCTCTGTTTTATTTTGTATCTTATAAGGTTTGCTTAGTTGGTTTTATTGTATGTTTTCTGTATATAAAATCCAGGATAAATATATTTATAGAGTTAGTAACTGCATAAATGGTTTCTATAGTATTCTTGGGTTTGCCTTGTTTTCCTTCAATTTTTGGGATTTGTTACTTCATTTCTTCCTCTTCTTCCTCAGGTCCACTGATAAGTCTGAAAATGCACTTATTGAGTTTTGTTTACATGTGAATATTTGCTTTTCCCTAGCTGCTCTTATGATCTCCTTTCTTCATATTTGGATAATTTTGCTGTCATGTGTCTTGGTGACTTATTCTTAGCATTCTATCTGGCTTGTGTTCTTTCAGCCTACTGAATGGTTGTCTGATTTTCATTTATTAAGCTGGGGAAGTTTTCTTCTAAGAATTCTCTCATTATGTTCACTGTTGATGTCTTTGTTGTGTCTTGTTCTGGTAGTCCAATTATTCTAACATTGTTCCTCTACATAGGATCACACACAGCTCTTGGGTTTTGTTCAACATCTCTGATGGTCTTGCTCTCTTTTCCCATTTGTTGAGGTGTGTCTTGTTACCCTCTAGGCCAATGGTCAACAAGCTGCAACTTGTGAGCCATATGCTCTATCAGTGTGAACCTTCAGCTTGAAGTAACAATGAAAATATTTGAAGGTTATTATTTCAGATCACAGTGATTTCATATTTAAGACTCTTTATTGATTTTAAAGTTGTTAGGAGGGACAGAATTGGCTCTTCAGTCTTAAAAGTTTGCTGACCCCTGCTTTATGCCACCGGTGTCATTCTCTGCCACCTCAAGTCTGTTGAAAATGTCTGTTAATTTGCCACTGGGTTTTGCTCTTTCATCACTCGAGTACTGTGCTCCCCTTTGGTGCATGGTCTTTATCTTCTCTATCATTTTATCCTTTTCTGTATTGTGGTGGGTAGGAGTTCCCCCAGTCACTGGTAGGGACTCAGTTTAGACTCAAGTTCCCTCAGTTGTTTGAAGGGAGTAACCCCAGCTGCTTGGGGTATGGAGGAGGACTTGTGTGATATGCCCAGGTGCAGAGCCAACAAATGCAGGTGAAAGCTCTCCAACCTGGGCCTTCATAGTTGCCCTAGGCAGAGGAGAGTGCACTGTGGTTGATAATGGCTTGTAAAAACAAAGATAGAGAGAAGAGAAGAAAAAGAGAGAAAGGAAAACCCAAGGAAAGAAGTAAAAATATCAAGGAAACTAACACCAGCTCAAACAAAAATGCAGAGATTAAACAAAAGTAAAGAGATTCAAAAAAAGAAAATAACAAAAAAGGAAAACTGTATCTGCTGAAAGAAGAGACGAGATAGAAGAGTAGAAAAGAATAAGTGAAAAAAATAACAAAACAAAGAAAAGGCAAGTAGGAGAAAGAAAAAAATAGCTAAAGAGATAATTCAGTCACATGCTATACTATGTGTAGTAGTGTCCATGTGAAGCACTGTCATGTGGGTAGGCTGTAGCTCTCTCCACCAGATGGGCAGAGTTGCCGTAGACAGTGGGTCAGGGGCTGGGAATAAGCAGTGGCATATGGAAGGAAAGAGAAGGAGGGGAGAGAAATAGAAAAGTAGAAAGACAGGAGAAGAGAACTTAGAGAGAGAAAGAAGAAAGAAAAAGAAGGGGAAAAACACCACTGTGCTCACTAAGATTGACTGTGATGGTAAAGAGAGAAGAAATAGAAAAGGAAAAGAATACAGATTCCTGATTTTCTGAGTGTTGGGCCAAAGGGGTTTAAATCCTGTCCCTAGGTGACAGGTTGGTGTTTCCTTTTAGTCCACAGTCCCATTGGTGTTGGGCGGAATTGTCTCAGTTGGGAAGATCACCTTAGAGGCCCAACGGAGGCTTCTTCTGCAGTGCAGAGTACTGAAGAGGGCTGTCACTGATGCTTTGTGTGGTGTGCAGCACTCCCACAGAGGGCAGGCAGGAGTCAACCCCTGCTATTATTGTTGATTTGCCCTAGGCTGAGGATAGTGTGCTGGAAGCCAGCAGTGGCGTATGATAGGAAAGAAAGAGAGAAGAGAGAAAAGATTGAAAAAGAAGAAAAGGAGAGAAAAAGAAAAAACAAACCCAAACTGGGCTTGGTGAGACTGACTGTCGTGGGAAATAAAGAAGGGCAAGAGAATAAAGAAAGAAGAAATAGAGTGTTAAATGTCTGAAGGCAAAAGCGATGGCACTGATGGTTTCGGGGTGCAGGCCATGGGAGAAGGGGAGGAGGGGGAAAGGAGATGGTGTTGACTAGCCCAGGGATAAGGGCATATTAATTGATCTAAAATTAGAGACAGTGTGGATGAGAGAAGTCTAGTAGGGATTGATCAAGGGTGATATAACAGAGAGAAAATACTGAAACCCAATGGAGGCTGAGTATAATAGTTGGACAAGAAGAAAGTATGAGGAAATAGAGAAAAGAACTGGGGATAAAGAGCATTTATAGAGGTTTAAATACAGGCATGTACATAGGTGCATACATTTATATGTGACAATAGGGGAAACAGATCAGCAAACTTATACATATAGGGTTAGTTGTAGAACAGCAGAGGTGCATTGGCCCTCCACTCAAGTACCTCCTAAATGCAAGAACACTTTTTTCTATTAAATTGGCATTCCCTGATGCTCACCTTCCCCTACCTGGTCACTGAAGACAAATGTGTGCATAAGCAATGGTGGAGAAGAAAGCTGATGGTGCCTGGCTATGAAAAAATGTAGCGTCTAGGGTCTTAAAAGCTTGAGGAAGCAAGCGGCCATCCAGCTCAGAAGCAACAAAGCCCACATGGATGAAGCACACCAGCATGTGGGACCATGAGTTGTCAAAGGGATCAGCTACCAGGGTTTATAAACTAAAAATCATAACATTGCGAGCTCAATTTCCTGATATGATCACTGACGACAAATGTGTGCATAAGCATATATAGTGAAGAAAACTGATGGTGTCCTGCTATAAAAAGATATAGATATAGTGTCTGGGATCTTAAAGGCTTGAGGAAACAAGTGGCCATCCAGCTCAGAAGCAACAAAGCCCACATGGAAGAAGCACAGCAGCCTGTGTGACCACGAGATATCCAGTGTTAGGCATCAAAGAACTAAAATTATATCATTATAAATAAGGGGGAGTACAGATTGATGACCCAAAAACTCATCAATAGGTGAAGTGACATCCTATGACAGAGGGTTTGCAGGGAGAAGATGAGCCAAATAAAGTACAGTATAGTAACAATGAAATATGCATCTTTCCTCCAGTTTTCAAATGCTTCCTCCCACCCATTTTCATGCTCCCGGTTCTATCAGACTAGTCTGGCTAGAACAGGGGATGTAGACTGGAGTTGGTAACATGGGGAATTTAGGATAAATATTCCCTTAGGACTAGTGATGGGAGTGGTGATACTGGATGGGTGAAGGGATGATGGAGTAGAAAGGGGGAACCAATTTCAGGGATCTACATATTCCGTCCTCTCTAGGGCATGGCCAGCAGGGAAGTGAGTGAAGGGGCACATTGGACAGTGTATGATATAAAATAATAATTTGTAAATTTTTAAAGGTATACGGGGGGGAGGGAAATATGGGGAGGTGGATCTGGGGCCCTGAGTGAAGGGAGGATGTTTTGAGAGTGATGATGGCAACAAGTGTGCAAATGAAGTCTGGATACAATTGATGTATGTATGGATTGTGTGGTGAGCTATATGAGTACCCAATAAAATTATTGACTTAAAAAGAAAGGAGGCGAGGGGTAAAAGGAGCTTTTTTTTTTTTTTTAAAGAGGAGCTTTTTTTTTTTTTTTAAAGAGGAGCTTGTACTATAGTGGCTCAAGTGGAAAATATTTGGAAATGTACATGACGACATGTGTACAAATGTGCTTGATAAAGATGATGTATTGAATTTTATAATAGCTCTAAGAGCCCCCCCCAATAAAATTATTTTTTTTTTAAAGAAATAGAGTGGTAAGTACAGAGATAACTGAAGCTTCATCACCTGATGGTGGGGCTGTAGGAGTTCCAACACTGCCTCGAGTTAGTGGGGTGGTGTGCCTTTTTGGTGTGGGGTCCCACAGATGCTGGGTGGGATTACCCTTGAAGTCAAGGTCATAGCAGAGGTCAGGTGGAAGTTCTCACAATGGTATCGAGTGCTGGATTTCACTGGTATACCTGCGTTATGCTGTATGTAGCACTACCAAAGGGGGTGGTGGTGGGGAGGAAAGTGCTCAACCCCATGTAGGACCCCAGGACAAGCAGGACCTCCCTAGCTGTGTGGGGAGCTGGGCTTATTGTCCTATCTAGACTGCTGATGCCCTATTAGCTCAGAAGTTTTGTTTTGTTTTATTTTCTTCCCCCTGGCCAGCTAGAATAGAATTGAATTAAATTGGCCCCCGGGCCTTGGGCTCTGGATCTTTGTGCAGTTAGACTAAGACTTACTCCAGAGGGTCTTTGTTATGTTGAAAACCTTTGGGCACAGTAGTTAAGTTCTGGAATTCCTTAGCATGGGCTCCTTCTTATGCAAATGTATATTAAGGGACTCATTTTACCTGTTGCTTTGGAGTTGAACTATGAGCTTGGGATTTGCAGTTTTTACCCATAAAATATTTTTTTCTCTCTCTTTTTTGATATTGAGCTTATGAGGTGCTCTGATTTTGTAGCTGTCATGCTGACTCCCAATGGGGAGATCCAGCTTATCAGGGAGGGTTTTTTCCTGCTCAGCCAAGTGGAACTGAATTAGCCCCCTGGACTATAACTGTCTGCTTATTATCTGCCACACCATAACCTGACTCAGGTTAGTTCCAGCTTTTTCTTTTACTCCAAATTAATGGCTACCTTCTGACTCGACTCAAGACAGCTAGTATTGCAGGGAGCTCTGGCACAGGGGCCTGTGACTAAGTCTTTGAACTTCTCCTCATGCCTGGAGTTATGTCCCCTTTGAGCGTCAGTCTGGGGAAATCACTACTCACTGTGAAACTAGGGAGTGGGCAGCTCTTCAGCTGGAGTCCATGGACCCATCATGCCACACCTAGAGCACATATGTGCGTTCTTGGTTCGCTTTGTGAATGGAAAGCACAAATAAATGGGGTTCAGGACAGACCCAGTACCCTAGTTCTACTTTTGGGACTCTGACTCCCAATATCCTTCACCTTACCTCCCAGTTTTCTGGTCTGGCAGCAGGAGCTCCAGGAGGGTAAGTCTTCACTTGTTGCCACCTTCTGTCTCCCTCATACATTTTTTTAACTTTTCCCTGACCCCATAGTTAAAAAGCATTAAAAGTAGGTTCATAGAATGATCTTCAATTCCATAGAATGAAGATGCAAATTCCACAGCAATTTTAGAAAACAGAACAAAGCAAACACAAAATGTCACTAGTATTTTAGATTAATGACAAACAGATGAACTTTTCAATAATTATGAAAGGATTTGACATATTTTATTAAAATTTCTCAGCTAGGTATTAGAGTGAAAAGATATGCACTAATTTTATTTGTGAAATTTTGTGTGTAGTACATAATAAAAATTAAAATTAAATATAGGTAACTACTTTTTGAATTTTTATTTTTTTAATTTATGTAACTACTTTTTAAGTAATAAAATAACATACATATATCTAAGCATATATTTATCTCATTTATTTTATCTGAGTCATGGTGATTTATTCTAAACTACATATAAACTCTTTAGTGAGGCTTCATCTTTAATTTATTATTATTTATCCCCTAAACCTTAATGCTTCTCTTTCTTTTTTTTTGACATGTCTATTATATATATTTTATATTCTCAAGAATATTTTCTTCATAATTTCTAAAAATGTTGTGGTTATTTACTTATATCCTGAAATATAAATAATATAATTGCATTAATTTATTAGATCGTCAGTGAATTTTAAACATGTAATTTTTCAAAGTACATGCATTTTTAAATGTTTATGTCACATCTAAGCAGTAGATGTTTATATGGTAACCAAATCTATGAATTAATTAATACTTTTACTTTGGGAATTGACTAAGTTATTGGTAAAATTTAGCACAATGGATCTCAGCTATCCTAATGCTGTGTGACCCAATTATTTTCAATGACTTCATAACTGTACTATTGCTACTGTTGTGAATCATAATATGTGAGATGCATTTTAATTCTTATAAATTGAACATAGCTAAACATAATTACAACATAGTGACTAATCACAAAACAATATCTAATTATATTTTTTGATATATTTTTGTGTTTTTTCATGGTCTTAGCAACCTCTGTGAAAGGGTCATTCGACATCCAAAGGGGTCATGACTTATAGGTTGAGAATCGCTGATTTAGTGGAATACAATATAGTAATTATAATGATTCAGTGATAAATGTTATAATCTATAATACGCTTGATTAGCAAAATATCTTACAAGAAGTTAACATATGTATTTTTATTCTATTCCCATATTACTCTTTTTTGTGTAGATACATTAGAAAAACTAAATAAAAAACCAAGAAGATCCTGGCAGAATATTGACAAAAGCACTTAACATTAGTTTAATTTAGGACAGAGAAAATGAATGGGTTGGATATCATTTTTAAAGCAAATAGTCCCTAATACTAGATATTCTTATTAAATTTTATAATTGTTTTTTATTAAAAATAAGGTATTTGAAAGTGAGGGAGACAATTTCCACAGTAGTGGTCTACGTAGTGTTTCTTCAGCAAAAAATGTATTTGACTAGGAGGAAAAAAATGGAAAGGAGACAGTGTCACTCTACCAAAAAGTGCTGGTTAACATTCAGCCATTTCAATTGGTGGTATATTGCCCTGGCCCGCGGGACATTCGCAACGTGGATCTCTGGGTCCGGAGCCTGGAAGACGAAGATGGGCAGGGGACGCGAAGAATGGAGGCAAGACAGGTTTCTGATCAAGCCTCGTTTATTGGGGCAAAACTCAGGGTATATAAAGCCAATGGTCACAGCTTATGTTAATGAGGTAGAGTCAACAGAGGCCAATCCTGGCTTATCCTGGCCGAGTGCCAGATAAGGAAAAAACGCGCGCAAAAGGGGCTGTAGTCCTCAACTTGGTCCCGCACGTATGCTAATGGGGCATATAGGAGCAAAGCGGGGACCACCTAAAACAACCAATCACAAAGCTACAATATAGTCTAATGGACTAGAAGTTACAACATGTAAGCACTATAAAACAATACAAAGGTATAATAACTAAAATGTAACACAAAGCAAACAAGCTTATACAAAAGGGTAAAATATAAACTAAACATAAATGCCAGGAACGGATACAGAAAAAGGC